>JAQFVV010001755.1:0-48407 GCA_028023455.1 Epiperipatus broadwayi | reverse complement strand
CTGTATTCAAATCCCCTTCAATTACATCTTAATATTCAGATTTTACAATATACTAGTACTGATTTATTAAAAAAATTTAACCAGTATTCCGATTAGCTGTTCCTGGTAAATGCAGTGAAATGTTAAATTTATCGCTTAGGAGAAAATAAGAGTTTTTTCACTGCCTTGATAAGAACTCTAGGAGTTGGTGCCTTGGCAATAATTATTTTATTCATATTAATGATTCTCTGTTTTAGCAATTATTTAAAAATTGTTATATTGTATTTTATAAGTTGCATTAACAGAAGTATTATATTGATTTATTATTTAAAATTTTTTTTACTTACTAATTGGTTTTTACATTATTCCAAACCATCTTTTCCAATTTTTTTTTTTAACTTTTCTGCTGTTACTTAAATACATTTGGTGTTAGTGTCTAATTTGTTTAACCTTTTGCTTTTTAATTGCGTTTTATCTATTACAGGTTTTTTCTAAAACATATTCTATCTACCTATGTAGTGTAATGGTTATTGCATTAGTCTATTATATCTAGTAAATGGGGTTTAATTCCATAAAGAAGCTTGAAGAATATTTTCAGCTTGCTGATGATTTGTTCAATTATGCTTAGTAGCTACCAATCCAGCTATCTATTTAATGAAATGATTTCTAGTTGATAGTAATGTCATGTAGGTAATTGATCTGACATGTGAGAATTAAACTATTGACTCTATCGAAGCAATAAACCTCATCTTCATTGCAACACAGATGTCACATATACATAAAAATTGAGGTCATATATTTCTTTTATTTTTCATTTTTCTAAAATAAAATATATGTTTTGAATCCTTATTATTTTATAAGTTTGTAAACTGTTACTCCAAAATACTTTGCACACAACCTGTATATTGCACACTTTTTAATATATATATCCTTTAACAACATAAGCATTTTAAGTAAACTATTACTACACCTGCTTTAAACTCTAATAGGATTCATTACAGTGTAGGGATGAGGCATTCACCAGATATATCTAGAACCTGACTTTAAACTCAGCTTCAGCTTTCATAAAGGGATCATCATTTTTAGGTATTTATAATTAATTTAGATATGTATCCACTAATATCATCAATAAAACAATCTTTATTAACGTACACAAATTTACAACCCAGGTAACAGAACTGGATTATGAGAAATAGACTTACTGTTTAAAGTCTTAAAGTCAGTCTGTAAACAGAGATAACAACATATTTGTTGATATTATAACAATTTTGGTCAATGAATGCAGGTGTCTACATTTATTAAAGCTAAAAAACATGATTAATGAAATGGTATTAGATCTCTATGATAATTATGACTGCAACGATGCTTCGAAACATTAGGGGTATTTTTTTAATTTTAGCAGCTTCTTTGAGAATAGAAAAGATGAAAGTACTGGATAAAAAGATATAGTAGATTCAAAAAAAGTTAAGAAATTGTAAATCCTGTTCCAAACTATCAATGATAACAGCCACAAGCTAAAAACTACTCTGCTGATACTGGATAGAAGAGCACTGAATATGGATTTAATTAGCACTACTATTTAACAATTATTAGTTACTCAAAATTCCACAATGTGGCAGAACTGGAATAGGAATAATGAATCTTTTACTCAATTATCCAATATTGGTCAATAAAGAAAACAAATATTTTTAATTAGAAAGCAGAACAAAGATGAAAAATGCTTAATGCCTCACCTGACATATTACAAGACAGATAAAAAGCATCTCCTCTACATAACTGGATGATTGCGCATTTTCTTTATTACGTGACTTGCTTCTTGTTTTGATTTTTTTCAATGACAATTTGGAATTCAAAATTGGAATAAATGCATCTATCAAACTAGCAATTATGTTTAATACTATTTTATTATTCGTGATAAAATCCTAAAATTTAGATTCCCTAAAATTTTGGATCCAAGACAACTTGCTTGAATAGTTCTATGGATTGCATATTTTAATTAACCTGAGTTAGCTAACTGTTAGAATCCTTTCTTATTTCCAAATATGTTATTTTCAATACTCCATTTTATTTTTTATGTTAATCCAATCTATTTTGATTAACATCAAAAGCTTGAATTTGTTAGTAATAATATATTTGTATTCAAGTTGACAATAGATGGTACTAGAATAGAGAGGATATACTTTAAAAAACATTATAGTAGCTAAAGAATTGAGTGATATCTTAGAAATAAGATTCATGGCTAGGCAAAATAGTACAAAAGGTTATTAGAATATATAGTTCCTGATACAGGGTCATACCTATATTAACTATTCAAGTAATTAAATTTGGGTTCAAAATCTTACAATATTTTTAATTCCAGATTTTTTATCTTGATAGTCTGGGGATATTGGATGAGTAGGCACTAGATAGGGATTTTATGCACAAGCCTTCTGGCATCCATTGATTACAATGGTTGGCACTGAGTGACACTACTGTATGGAGAGTTTTTCCTGTTTTACTTTGGGTTTTTCCATACCTACACAGATCAGAGACTGTTAAAATTATATTTTGCAATGATAATGGGTGATCCTGAATTTATTGATGAGATTTATATTAAAGACATAAAATTTGGAAAGTATTTTAGAACAAAAGAAATGATACTCAAGAAGATGATTTCAATATGGATGTTCATGGTAAATTAGTCAGGTGTAAAAAAAGAAATATAGCTGGTGTTTTCATTAAACTAGAAATTACCTACTATTGTAGGTAATTTTTACTACACTAGTCTCACTCAAGGTAGTCACTGGTTTCTATCTGCTTTTAACATCTAAGGAAAGGTGCAACTATAAACATATGACTAAACTTGTGTGAAAAAGTATATGATCCCAAGATGCACATTATGTACTTAACCAGTATTCATCAATTTCTCCAGCCCACAAATTCTTAAACATATCATTGTTCAATATATATATAATTACTAACATTTATTTGTAATTATAGGGGATTTGAACCCAAACTTTCAACTCCCTTCGATTATCCATTCCATCTCATATAACCGATACACAGGACCACACATGTGTGATAAAGATAAATGTTCTCCAATATAAGTATTTCACCATGAACCAGCACTCATCAGTTTGTCCAGATCATCATCTCCCACACACACATGTATAATTAGTGCTCAGTTTATATTAAGATAGCAAATCATTAATGGAAAGGCTTCAATGTATTCCACCCTCCAACTTGTTAGCTACACATGCCATTGAAAATCTGATAATGGAGCATCCAAATCCTTTGTTGATGCCAATTCTATTGCCATATCCAATGTGTGATCATGTGTATTGGTTGTATGAGATAGAGCGGATGGCTGAAGAGAGTTTGAAAGTCTGTGTTCGAAACCTCTATAATTACTTTTAAACCCTAAGTATATAAATGATAATTGTATTCAAATATTGAAGTTTATTTGATAAGTGCCAAAATTACTACTTCAAAACTTTGACACAAACCATTTAACGGAAGCATATTAATAGATTGTCTAATTATGCACAAATAGGCAAGTTGTTATTTCTATTGACATTTAGTTGATTATATAAAAAGACTCAATAATAGAATGATTTATTTCTAAAACATTTGCTTTAAGATTACGGAAAGATAATAAATAGTAAATCGTGGCGCCTTAAAACTGATTTTTTTTTTTTAGTTTAATGCAAGTTAACTATAATATATATATATATATATTGTAGTCAAGTTAAAATATCTATTCAAAATAAGGTATAATGGCTTCAAGGCATAATTTGGCAAGAAAGAATATTGAAGCAAAATATTTTAAGTACGACAATCTACCTTTGGAAAAAATGCACTTTAAAAAAAAAAAGAAATCATTTACAAATATTATCAGATATATATATATAAGAATTTTATATATGTATTAATAAATTACATTTTTTAAAAATTCAATCAAATATTTCGGTTCTGTCTCTCTCTCTCTCTCTCTCTCTTTCCCTTTGATTTATTTTATTTACTGTTCAATTTAAAATCTAGTTTAAAGGTTGAATGATTCAGAGAAGAGAAAAGTTTTTTTTTCTTTTTAAATTCCTCAGAGAAATTTTGTTTAAATTATTAAATCTAAATAAAAATGCAGATATTTTTAATGGACACAGATGCGGATGATGTGTTTTGAACATTTGAATCTGTCATTTATACACGCACTCACACTTTTGTAAAGATATATGCATATGTTGCAGAAAAAAGTTTACTGCTAAGTGAAAAAGGACGCTATGAGTTCTCTTTGGGGCCTTAAAAGAACTGAACAGCATAATTTTTAAGGTTCACACCCTATTCTTGTAATAGTAGCTGTTATTACGTTGCGAATCGTTATATGGTAAATGAACATGGATGACCTCTTCACTGACAGGGAATCTGCCAACATAATGAGTTCACTGACTTTTTCCCTCTGAATTTAACATCAAGAAACATCATCGTCTTCCTTCTCATTTGATTGAAATATCAGTTCAGTTTTTTTTAAAGTTAAGATGAATGGAAATAAGCAGTAGTAATATTAATATTTATGAAAGGTAATTAATACATTGTATAGGCTTAAACCTGCATTTATATATGTAATATATGCGGGATTCGAACTCAGACTTTCACACGACCCACTACTCTCAGTGCAATCTCATATTGCTGACATGGGTAGGATGACAACCTTGGTACTAACAAGGGCTTTGAACTTTTCATCATCAGATTTCCAATGAAATGGAAGGCTGAAGAGTTGTGAGTTGGAATAGTTTGAAGCCTGTCCATTAAAGTATGAAGATTGGCTATTTCAATATAAAGCTGAGCACTGATTATATATATGTGTGAGGATAGTAATCTGGACCAACTGATGATTGCTGGTTTAGCATGAAATACATATATTGATGATTATTTATCTTTCCAACATGTGTGATCAAGTGGGTCAGCAATATGAGATGGCACTGAGAGTAGTGGGTCATGTGAAAGTCTGAGTTTGAAAGGTAATTAAAAAAATATTAAAAAATTACAGGCCTATCAGACTCCTATTAATTTCAATATTATCAAGATAATTGCAACTCGATTACAATGAAGTTTGGTTTTAATCAATCAAAGGAATAGCACAGTGAGTTACCTTCACTTACTGAGAGAAGTTATTGAAAAAAATCAATAAATATGGTTTTTCATTATAATTTGAATTTGTACATTAGAAAAAGGCATTTGATTTTCTAAGCATTTTCATGGTCTCTAAAGTTTTGGATCATCAAGATATAGACTTAGGATATAATCATATTCTAAAGAATATTTATCAAAATGCTTCAGTAATGATTTATTATATGGGATACTATAGAGAAGGCTTTAAGATAGACTGACTCTATATCTTTAAAACTTATTACATCAACTTTACAAGACATATTTTGTGGATTAAAATGGTAAGCTAGAGAGTAAGTATACATAGAGATTATTTAAATCACGTTTATGCAGACAATGTGGCTGTTTTTTGCAAATAATGATTCCAAGTTTCAGTAAAAGTTGCAAAGGCAATCAGATGAAAATAAGACTAAAAAATAAATGTTGAAAAGTCTAAAATAACCAATGGATTATCTGTGAAGAAGAAAATAAAGAATTATAGTCATGAATTAGATGAAGTTATCAATTACATATACAAAAACTCGGTGTTTTCCTGAAGGTTTGTGATGATAGTATTTTAGTTGTATTTATTGAATGTCTTTGGAAATACTTAACTTTATTTAAATATTCCAAATACCCTCAGCTGTTAGTAATAGCACACAGGTTAGTATATGCACAATGTTTCAAGAGATATTCCTCTTCTCCCTCCTTCTGATGTTGCTGGCCTGACCAGTGGACAGTACTGGGATTGGAATCGAAGCTTGACCCTTAGATTCTTGAATATTAAATTTTAAGCTAACCCTCTAACCAATTTAGTTTGGCATGATGGTTTAGTTGGTTGGACCAAAAATTCAATGTTCAAGGATCTAAGTGTCTAGTTTTGATTCCCACTAGTACTATCACTGATTAAACCAGCAATACCTAAAGAAGAGGTGAGAATAATATACCTCAAAACATTATGCATACACTAACCTATGGGCTATTATTAATAGTTGAATGTATTTGGAATATTTACCATAACCAAAATTACCTACAGCACTTTCATCTTTTATTTGTTTACCAATTCTAGCATTAAAGTCTCCCATAACAATTTTAAAATATTGTTTACTCTGATCAAAAGCCTTTCGTACATCCATATAAAAATCTTCTACTACTTCATTACTATGATAACTTGTTGGGGCATAAACCTGAATTATCTGCATTTGGTATCTGCTATTAAGTTGTATAACTAATCTTGTCACTCTGTCCAATACACCATCAATTTCTACTATGTTCTTCCACTTTTTATTTATTATGAATCCTACTCCACTTGTATTTCCAATATTTAAATAAAGTTAAATTTTTCTATAAGCCATTCAATAATTATATTAGATAATGGAAATAGCCCAGTATATAATAAATACAGCTGAAATTAAACTTCATTTTGCATTAATGACAAATTTTAAAGGAAGTTTTAATACATGTATTGTATAAATCCGTATGGAAGAGCAATATAGAGCCATTTAGAATAAAGTATAGAGAACTATGTGTTAGCAATAACAGAAGAGATCAAAATTGATATATACGGATGAGAGAAGAAACAGGTACTTCATTGAATTACTTAAGAGACTGTAATGTAGAAGGGCTGGACACATTGCCTGAAGAGGTAATAGTAGATGGGTTAATCAGTGTTTTAGGATGGATTACAAAAGGCTGTTAGAGACCTGGAAAGAGACTAAATGTGAGGTAGATGAATAAAATAAGAAAGATTGCTAGCATAGTGTGGGAAAATAATGCTAGTAATCCAAGAAACTGGATTAAACTTGGAGATACTTTTATAAAGGTTGGAAATGATAATGGCTGTACGTAAAGATTGATGTATGTTGCTTCAAATATTCTACAATGAAACTTATTACAATAATTTGAAAGTTAATTAGTTTTTTATTATTAATTTTACTTTCACTTTTCTTCTCCCTCTTTTATATATTTGATAATATTTTTTTTTTCACCATCATTACTTTTTTTATATTATTTATTTTTTTCATCACATTAAATTTTTTAGCGTTATTTTTTTGTTTATTTTCACATTATCTATTTAAAGTGTTTCATGTTAATGTTTTATATTAACTCAAATGGCATTAATGTTCATAGATTATCTCTTCTTTTTTGTTGTTTAAATTTGTTATAACTGTTACTAATAAATCAATTTCATTCTCCTGAAACAAATTAGTGGTTACCAAATTGGCAATGATTTTGTATATTTCTTTCAAATTGCATTACATATTTTAATTTGTTTATTTTTTCTTTCAAATCATCATTTGTTGTGAAACTGATTTCTCAATATAAACTAAATCAGATATTTACTATAGCGGCATCTATTGTAAAATTGAGAAAATAGTGATAACTGATGATAGGATATTTTCACTTTCATCTCCAGACTATCTGACTTTTCCTTTTATGAGTGAGGACTTGGGGTTTGAACTTATAGTAGGTAGTAGTAGAATATAGAGCTATTGTTGTTTATTATAATATAGGGTAGTAAGGAATGAATTAAATGATGTGTTAATAACATTATGTAATACAAAACCATATTCAATTTACATAAAGAAATTTATTATTGCGTTTAAAAGTGTCAACCCTTTTAGACTCACATCTTTGACACAATCCACATTATATAAATACATTAATCTTTATTGCCAATCATTTATTAAGCTAGAAATTATCAACTAATTTCTGGCTTAGAAATATATGGTGTGAATGCACAGTACAATGACACTTTATGGGTTTTTTTTAAATTCTTGAACAAATTTAAAAGATTATTACAGTGTGAACTACAAGAGACAAATTTTTTGCAGTCACAACTTTGACTTTTTTTTTCATATGTCATAGCATCGGCCAGGATGCAAATCCACACCTGTCTGCAACTGACTACTTGCTTGCAAGGCAAGTGCGATGACCTCTTGGCTAACGCTTGACATCTTTCTTCCAAATAAATACATTACTAATAATTTACAGGGTTTGAAATTATCATATTATTCCCATTACTAGATATAAAATTTTAATCAGTGAAAAAGGATGTTTTTTTAATGTATAATCATTTAGTATGACTAATCCAATTTATCCTTTTTTTATATTTAATATCCTTTTAAGATATATTTTATGCTTCCAATCTCTACACATTTTTGAAACATACAAATAAAATTATCCGAAGGGTAGATGACATGTACGTCCATATTATAGTGAATCAATACTCTTGAGATAGAGATCTGACACTTTCAGATCAAATGATAATAATTCAGTAATAGATGGGGGGAGACATGTAATTGAAGATATGGGAAATAAGAGAATGGAATAGATAAATTGCTGGATTTGTGATTTCATTGCTCTTTGGACTTGTCTATAAGACAGAATACTATTGATTTATAAATATTGATAAAGACATGTATATGAGTTGATCAGGACCAACTGAAGAATAGTGGTTCAGCATATCTTTATCGATATGATTCAAAAATGTGTGAGGACATGGATATTTAAGTACAACTATAAAAAAACTTTATCTGATAGTTTACCTATATAGTCAGGCTTTTAATGAAAAAATTTTGGTAGTGTTCTGATCTATCATGTCAGACACTTGATGGCACTATTTCCAATTAATTGTTAGAAATATGCCATTTCTGTGGCCACAGCCAAGCAGATAGCTTTCTATGATAAAACACAGAAAGAGTCCATTTATTCAGCTGCCGGCTACCGCTGTGGCTTTTTCTATGCTAAAAGCACAGAAAAATGCCTTTATTGGCTGCCATAGTTGCTTGTGTTATGCACTTTATTGTAATGCTGGGTTGTACATTTTTTGCTACAGTATCATGTGATGGTGTGTTGACTGCATTGTGTTTAAATAATTTAACTTTTCAGGTCCACATTTTTTTGTTTCATGTTAATCTACTGATGTTGTAACACTTTTAACAGTGTTGTCATTGTTTGTCAGGACTGTGTTAGCATCACAAATTGGATTTTAGGGTGGGGCACAGCACTATTTCGAAAATCAGGATGAAAGTAACATACCGCGAGAAATCTTCCGAGATAGGGAAGATGGCTGCTTTGAACTCTCAAAATTGCCAATTGCCAGACACTGGAGTTGGATTTCATTATAATACTTTGTTCTAATTATTAATAACTTTATTGGGTAAATTGCAATCTAATTTGGTTACCCCTTCCCTACAAAATGCAGTGTTTGATTAATTACTGTCCAAAAAGGATAAAATGTAATTTAATTTTTTATTAAAAAACTACCGTAACTTTTCCGATATGGGAAAAATAAAATAAAACAAGCCTAGCTCTGATTAATGATTGTCCAAATAAGTCTCTGCTATATTTACTATTATTTATTATTAAAAAAGAAATGTGATTTTATATATATACACACATACAAAAAGAGTACAATCTAATTTACTTTTTACCCCCCCCCCCAATGTGGTGTCTGATTAATTACTGTCCAAAAAAAGGGGGTCAAATATAATTTAATTTTGTATTAAAAAAGTACTGTAACTTTTCCAATATGCAAACTACAAAAAAAACCAAAGAAGCCTGTCTCTGATTAATTACTGTTCCAAGAAGGTCAAAGTCAGCTTTCATTGTAAAATGTTGTTTGAATTACTGTCCAAAAAAGTCTCCAATGCACTATTATTTGCTATTCGAAAGTAACAATTTTTTATTGACACACACACACACAAAAAAGCCACTCTCTGATTAATTACTGTCCCAAAAAGTCTGCTTACATTTTTATACTTTGTTTGAATTTTTTTTAATTCTATAGACATCATAATTCTATGGAATCACTGGCCTGGCAATGTTATATCAATGTGTTTTTGCTTAGCATCAATGCCATCAAGTGGCTGACAGAATAGATCAGAACATTACCAAAATACCATTGCCATATTGCAGTTTCATATTGGAAATTAATTTACGTATAAGATTTATAAAATCGATGATTAAATGAATAAAAGAACCTATAAAAAGATGAGAAAGGGTAGATGAATCTCAGATATGATTATCTAAAAATTTAAATAGTTGATATGATTATCTAAAAATTTAAATAGTTGCAAATCCTCTCCATGCAGTAGTACCACCAAGTGCATATCATAATACTTAATGGAATATTAGAAGGTTTGTGCAACAAAATCCTTATCTAATGCCTACTCACCCAGTATCTCTAGATGGATTTGTAGCTTATGAAATTCATCAGTGAGAAGACTTGGATCTGGGAGCACTGCATCAGGATCTTTGGAAGAGTATGCACTATTTAGGGATTTTGATGCACAAACTTCCTAGCATTTATTGATTACTATATTATGCACTTAGTGGCATTACTGTATGGAGAGAGTTGCTACTGTTTTATAGCATGTGTACATGGAAATGATGATCATGTGATGTTTCAATACATGATCACCATTTCTTATGTTTGCTCATAACTGTTATTAAAACAGCAAAACTCTCCATACAGTAGTGCTACTCAGTGCAAGCCAGAGTAATCAATGGGTGCCAGAAGACTTATGCATAAAATCCCTATCTAGTGACTACTCATCCAATATCACCAGACTAGTTTCTGGCTTGTGGCCTTCTGATGCCCATTGATTACTCTGGATTGCACTGAATGGCACTACTATATGGAGAGTTTTGCTGTTTTAATAACAGTTATGAGAAAGCATAAGAAATTGTGATCATGTGATGTTTAATGGTTTAATACCAATCCTGCCTAATAGGATAGTGATGGCTATGGTTATTAAAAAACCAAAAATCCCAAAAGGTATGGTTAGTGAACTGAATTCAGACCCATATGACTATATAAGCTAATAAGCTTAGATTGAAAATATTGTTTTCAATTTTACTCTCATGGTTTTGTAGTTAAGTAGAGATAAAAAGGTGACTGCTGGAAGGTTGCATTAGATCCTAAGATCTATATGCAGTACTCTCAGATCCAAGGCTCGTCACTGATGAAAGCTGCTAGCCAGAATCTAGTCTGGTGATTTTGGATGAGTAGGCACTAGATAGGAATTTTATGCCCAAACCTTCTGGCACCTATTGATTACTCTGGCTTGCACTGAGTGGCACTATTATATGGAGAGTTTTGCCTGTTTTAATAATGTGAAAGTAGTCAAAAGTAAAAACAGAAATAATATATACAGGCATATGTTTGTCTCTAAAAATATTCACATATCTCATAAGCCAAATGCTCAAAAATTCTAGCAGCCAGTTAAGTCAAAAGGATAAACATCGTTTATTTGGATAATAATGGAAATTTATTTTTGCTATTCTAGCAGCCAGTTAAGTCATAAGGATAAACATTGATTATTTGGATAATAATGGAAATTTACTTTTGCTTTCTCTGTACATCATTACAAAAGTTTTTACATATTATTAGTGGATTCTTAAGCCCATGGTTCCTGAGTCATGGCTCTCATATTATACTCAATTGCCCAAGAGTTATATAATTATGCCTTATAGAGAACAGAGATGATAAATATATAATGAATGATGCTACAAATATATTCATCAGACTATTAACACATATGAAAACATGATGGATATAATTAACTATAGACTGAAATCAAATGTACTTTGTTGTCATTCTTACTTATGAATTTAAAGCTGGGAAACTTAACAGAAAAAGAATGCAGAGACTTTATATCACTTAATAAAGTATAAAAATATATATGTTAAGTTGCATGAAGAGATCAAAAATGAAATATGCAGGTATGAGAAAAACAGATATGACTGAAATCATTAAAATAAGTAAGAGAATAATATGAAACTGGGGTGAATACATTGCTAAAAGAAATGATAATAGACAGATAGCTGAAGTTTGAAATTGAACCATCAAGATGTTGAGAGAATGACTTTAAAAACGACATGTAAGGCAGGAGGATGAAATAAGGAAATTTGCTGGTGTGAGAGATAATAGATTAAATTTGACATTATTTTCACACTGCAATAGGTCATTAATGGATGGTGATGTTTTTTCTCTAAATAGGTAAGAGAGTATAATGATTTAGGACCATGTAGGACACTAGTTCTCCAGAAATGTATTGGGGGAGGATTTTTTTCTCGTGTGTTTATGCATTTGTTTGAAATAGTATAATAAGACAGATTTTCAAATATATATTATTATAGTCTACAATTTCTTTTAGAAATGATTAAGAGAATAAAAGATTGAAATATTTTCTTGTAAAAATAGATATAGAGAGTGATAGATATACCATTGGTTCTACAAATGCACGATATATTTTGCATTATAGTCTTTTTATAATGTATAATATGTTTTCATACATAGAAAAATCTGAAAGCTATATATAAAGGAAAGACATTTTTGAGAGTAAGAGATTTTGATCTAAACAACGTTTATACTAATTAGGGGAACTTTTAAGTGTAGTCTGGAAATGACTATCTTATAAAACTTCTACAAAATAGAGTTTGAAAAAAAAAATTTTTTTCTGTAAATAAAATTATATTGAAGTTAGAACATTTAGGAAGTAAGTTATCGTTAAAAGGGAAACCTAGCTTAATCACACAGATTGCTTCGTCAGTAAATCACTATTCCTAATTTTTTATTAACATCTTGCATTGGGTGATTAAGAACTTTGAAAGTTTTAAATTGAAAAGTTAACTATACACTCTTAATAACCATCATTAGAACAATCAATCTATTTTTACTCACACGGCATACACACTTATAGAATATTTTGATATATATTATATAATGAGGTGTCAATAGCTCTTATCAAGCTTTTTAGATCATCCCTATCCCAGACCTCAAGCAAGAATTAGAAACCGATCTGGGGATAGGGATGTTCTGAAAAGCTTCTTAAGAGCTATTGGCACGCTCATTAAAGAACATTTGTAATACAAGCTTATTAAATTAAGTCACGTGATGTATGACTTGATTTCCTTGCAATGAAACATTTTGATTTACAAATATATCATAACGTTCACATAAACAACTTCAGAGAAATACATTAATGGTTAATATCTATTATTTATTAGAAAAAAGAGTATCATATTATTCTTAGCCTAGATAGCTATATACATTGACTTTTAAATAAATATAAACATGTGTATAAAAATAATATATATGTATTTGGATTCTTCCACATATAATTTTATTATAAATATATTGTAATTATATAAGGGACTAGAGCACAGAATTTCATATCCCTTCAGCTATCCATTTTATTTAATGTAAGTTCCTTACATCTAAAACTCCAAGTATATAAATTATAATATAAACTTTATTAACACTCCTTTAACACTTTAAGCAAACAATCTTTAAAGTGTTAAAGGAGTGTTAATGAAGTTTATATTGAAATATAAAAAGAAGCAAAATATAGAGAAAAAAATAAGTAGATAAGAGTTATATAAGATATATAAATTATACTTGTATTCTCAAATATTATAAATATATTTACGTTTTGGCTTGCCTAATGCAAACCATCAAATGGGTGATAAATAACATATTGTAAAAAGAGTTGTAGAGGTAAAATAAACATTGATTTGTAACAAGGTTAATGTAATAGAATATATATATATGATCAATAGATGGAGCTTTATCAAGACCTCCAAACAAGCATATTTGTTTAAATAAACGTCAGAGTCAATATTCACTGTCTCTTTCATTTTGCTCCACCCTCAGATCAGCTGATTTCAAGCTGATTTGCTCTCATCAGTGAAGGGATAGGAGTTCACTGATGAGAGTAAATCAGCTGATCTGAGGGTGGAGCAAAATGAAAGAGACAGTGAATATTGACTGACGTTTATGTAAACAAATACGCTTGTTTGGAGGTCTTGGTAAAGCTCCATCTATTGATCATTAATACAAGCAATAGCAGGTTTTTACGTATATAAAACTTGTTTTGTTTTTCATATATATATATATAATTGAAAAAATAAAATTCATAAACTATTCAGAATAATGTGTTTTTTTAATTGGTTCCAAATAGGACAAAGTTTGCATACATCATGATGTTTTTTCATACAATTTGTTTTTTTAAGTATCCAATGACTTCTCTGTTTTTAGACTGGTGTTGGGTGTCATATCTGGATAGAATCATGGTGTTAGAGAAATCAATATTATGACCTAAATCTATAGTATGCAGTTAGGATGTTGATGATAGTGAGTTTTGTGGCTGCAGTGATTCCTTGCACCTACATACGAAGCCTTACATATGCTATATATAATTTTATAAACTTCAATGAAACAGAGAAATTTGTTCATAGTGTTATGACAGCAAGTCTCTTCTATCAGAAATTCTTTTATCTTCAGAATCTAATGATTCAATTATACGATAAATTTTTACCATGCCATGCAATGATCTGTTAAGAATGTCCTTGGACTTCTTAGAGAATGTCCTTGCACTTTTTGATGCAATTGTTATCTTCTTTTTGATACTTTGTATCACTTTTTTTTATCTCAGATCAAATAACAAATTTTTATTTTTGTTAAAAAAAAATTAATTTTACTGTATCTGGTTGTTTTTTTAAGGATTATTATCTTAATTATTATCTACTTTTTTTTTAAACTTTTACAAAACAAGTTAATTTTTTTAAAAATAACTTGAAAATAAGATAATTCTTTTGCCAAAACATGTTACCACTTTAAATGTAAAAGAAAACATTTCATATACAATCTTTATAATCATAATAAAATTACATGATTGTGTAAAAGTGGACAAATTATCAACTGTTATAATGTGTATTAAGTGTACCATATTTGTTTTGTTTATATTTTCACTGTAATTAATATTTGTACTTTCAACAATTGTTATTTAGCATTCATTCTTTTTTTAATTCAAATAAATGTTTATTTATGTGGAAAGATTTCACAAACTTATTTAACTTTTAATTCAGTGTGTGTGATGAGCAAATGTCTGAATAACACTAACACACATATATATTGTGCCCTTATCTATAGGTCATAATAAGGTAGAATGGTCAATTGCTAAAAAAAAATTTAAATTTTAAAATACGTTTGTGTAATATATTGATAATTGTATGATCGATTAGATTTTATAGTACAATTTAAGGCTGAAAAATACCTGGTATGTAAAAGTGTAATGGATTATTTTAAAAAAAAACAGTTAAATAAAGTTTAATTATATCCTTGCTTATGGTTGTAAAAGCTGGCCATATAAAATAATACAGCTATAAATAGTTAAAAGTATATTAACAATCCAATTGTAATGTTTTAAAACTAATAAATTAAATAAACGCTATATGTAATATTATAATTATAATTAATATTCAAATTTAATCTAATATATTTTAAGATAAACTTTAGGATGGTGAGAATTATATTTAGTTCTACATTTTTTAAATTATTTTCCAAATTTTTATAAAATATATCAGTTTTGGTAATTTAGACCGAGACGTAAATTAAAAAAAAAAATCATCTGATAAAGTTAGTAATCATGTGACTGTATATTATATACCTTCACACACATGCTTGTTAGAATATAATAATAAAGTTTGTGAATTATAAAACTAAATGTAATTGCTATCTATTGTTAAAGTAAAAGTTGGAATATTAAATGTTATTTTAATAATTGTTTTAAAGTTTAAATGATTTTGATAAAACTATAATTGAGTTTAAAAATACTATTCTAAGTAATATTTTAAAACATGACGTCATAAATTCTTTATTTTAAAAAGTTTAATCTATTATAAAACTAAAAATGTGTAAATTTGTTTGCGCTAAAAAAGTCATTAACCAATCAACGGAGGTATTTAGCAGACAAAAAATAGGAATTGGACGGAGCGGGAAGAAGGAATGTGTAAGTAAAGGAAGGAAGAACATATTTTTTAGCTGTATAAGATCGTAAGCTAGAAAAGTGTTATAATTTAAAAATTTTTGTATTTATTTTAAAAGTTTTGTTTTAAAATATAATATTTTGAACTGCCTTTAAATGGAAGGCTAATTTAAAAGATTTCTTACCAGGATTTTTATACTAGTTTAGCCGAAACCTTGCAGTAAAATGGAAATACTACAGAAAAAAGTACCTAAAAGTATTGATAAAGTAAAAATAATTGTAAAGTGCCTTAAATACAGTTTATTTGTGATCAACCAGGAAATCATTAGAACTCAGATAAATATAATTTGGACATTATACAGAAAACTTAAAAGAAAAGTTATTTGCCGTCAGGAAAAATTATGATGCACAATTTTAAAAGGCTACTCCGAAGTTTTTTTTTATTCTTCTCTATGGAAAAATTAAGATGCGTATATCATAAAGAAAAAATTATGTAAAAGTTATAATGGAGAAAGAATGTTTGTCTTTTTAAAGGAAACATTACAAAGTATATAGTACCAGAATTTTAAAAGGAAAAAAGTTACAGAATAATAATATGAAAGAGCTATTGTGTTTTTATGAAAAAGGAACAGAAAAACTTTCTCTAAGAAGAATTAAAAATATTATAAAGTGTTCATTAGAGAAATGCTTAATAAAGATAAAGATTTGGAAAATATAAATCTAATTTACTTAATGAAATGAATCCATGGAAACAGAAAAGTTTTATTGAATATTTAAATCAAAGTACTGAGAAGATGCATCGTAAAAGTCGCACGGGAGAAAATATTAGCAAGAAATATTAGAAGAGAATATTTAGAAGTTTTCTTTACGGGATTAACTAATATCATAATTAATAATTGTATTAAATATTATAAAAACCAAGGATTATCATTCATGAATATTTATTGAACGAAGTAATATTTGTTTTACCTTAAAATTGAACAAGCAGGGAGAGGAACATTAAGTGAATGGAAAAGAAATGATAAACAATTTTTTTTTTGGCTTTAGTATGAACGGTTTTTCAGGAAAATTTGATGAAGGAGTACAGTAAATATAGTTTGAATATTTTTTACTAATTTATTTTAAAATATAAAATGTTATGTGAGATTAGGGAAAACATAAAACATAAATTTAGTAATATTAAAATTTAAATATAATAGCTTGATAAAATTATAGAAATAGTGTTTAAAATAAAGTGTATGGATGTGAATCTTATATCTACAAGGATCAAATGGATGGTGAAGCCTACGGAACGCGATCGAGGAGATAAAGGTCGTTTGGTAATTTTAATAGTTATTTATAATGCATAATGTATTTTTTTAGATCATCTATTGACCTAAGAATGAAGTGTGAAAGTCTTAATTATATGTACACATTTTATGCAACATTTTAACATATAATGAGATAGGAGTAATTCGGAATATGCATGCAACAATTTATTTAAAGTATATTAATAATATAATTTAACAGAACAATTGTGTGATTCTTTTGAACTTTCATGTGATAAAGTATTCAGATATTTAAATAGTTTGTATATGATTAAATATACGGAGGAAAGTAGTAAAAAGATTTTCTTATAGAACAGTGGAATAGTTTTAAAATATCAATGAATTTTATTATTGTTAGTAATGCAGATATGTATTTGTCGATGTACAGTATAGAAAAAATCTTGAGAAATAAGATCGGATAGTGACTTGGAAGTACTAGTGGAGAGGAAACCAAGATGATGTGTTTTTTTTAAGAAATAGGAAAATATAAGGGATTTGGATCGTATTTAGTTTTTGTGTGATTTAGTATAGTTAACTAAGTCCTATGACTGAACACATATGGTTTGGACAGTGTTTTGCATATCTTTAAACTTTTGATGTTAGAATAAAGCTGAAGAAATAGCTTTAGCATCGTTCCTATGATAGAGGTTGGTAGGCAGGTAAAGGTCACTCCTCTATAGTGTCTTTTAATTCACTGTGCCATGATTGTCAAGGTATATGACGAGTAATATTCTAGTTGTATTTTGATCCTATGCATCTATCTTCGCTATCCTTATTTCATGAATCTGCATCGGTCAGAAAGATATTTTCAAAGAAATAATGAATAAAATAGAACTGAAGATATGTTATCGTTTATGTAAGAATAGTTTATTTGCTTGAATGTATAGAATTGTGTAACTTTAAAATTGAAAGTCCAAAATATCATAAAGAGAGAAAGAATCATATAATACATTGTAAAATTAATTCAGAAATGATATAAGATTTTGAAAAGAAATCTAAACCAAGTATTTTAAAAGTGATAATAAAATTTGAATGTTTTTTTTTTTTAAAATATTAATGTTGGAGGGAATGAGTATTGCATATTTATCAAGAGAAATTTCAATAAGGTATAATAAACATATACTTGTGCATGGTATATTAATAGTTATAATTATATCATCCGAAGTAAGGCTTGAATGAGAATATTAGGATTAATAAACATCGGATAATGAATAATAAAAACCTAATACCGAATGTAGAATAGTGTTTTGACTTTGTAAGATTCCATACAACCCATATGAAACTAAATTTTATTATTTTGTAGAATTTTATTATGAATGTAAATTTTTGTAAAAAATGAAATCTTAATAATATTAGGGATGAAAAGTGTTTGTGATAATCATATAAGAAATGCATTTTGTAATAAGCTAACCATAATAATAAATCAAGTAATAATACTGTATTTTCTTAAGTGTTAAAAAAAAAAAAAAAAAAGATTTAACTAGGAAAAGTAAATAATATTTTGATTTCATTTTATAAACTAATAAACTAAGTTGAGATATGAAAGTAAGGGATATCCAATGTATATAGTGTAAAAATATTGTTAATTTATTTATGTTGTTAATAAACTTTGTTTTAAATTTGTTTTAAAGTTTTGTATCCGAGTTGTTATTTCTCCACATGGATGCATGAAATCACGATACATTTATAATTGAAACAGACATATAAATTTTGCACAAAAGGTAAACATAAAAGTGTTATAAGAATTTTGAGAATTTATTGGTATGTTAAAATTAAAAGTTCATAATTTTATATTATTTATTGGTCATAAGTCGGTTGCCACAATATTACATTAAATTATATGCTAATGTTGCCACACGTATTCTGTTGTCAGATTATTAAAATACTACCACGTACGTATTTATTTATTTCATTTTAGGAAGAAATAAGATTATATTATATTATTATTGTTATTATTTAGTAATAATTTACTAAGGCTGTATTTTTTTATTATTATTAGTTGCTGTGTAGTAGATTATGACATAAAATTCCCTTTTCATATTTTACTACCGTAATTTTAAATCAGTTAGAATACAATTTATGAACCTGAGATTTTATTTTATTTTACTTCATTTTATTTAATTGAGCTAGATTCTTGTTATAAAGAAGATTAAGATATGATTATTATTTTAATCGTAGTGAATAGAGCTCAGAAAGTCGTAAGAATACTATGAGTTAGTTATTTGGTATAGTAAAAAGGGAGGATAGTGTTCTTATGCCATTGAGGTAGTATCGTGTGGATAATGGCTCAATGTAGTCTATCTCGTTCCCTGTATTGTCACTCCATGTCTCATGAAAATAGTAAATATTTGTTAATTCATTTTAAAATTGAACCGTATTTGTATTTTAAAATTAGAGCTAGTAATCATTTTAATTAATGCTGAATATTTCATTTATTTTATTTGTTAACTGAGCTAGAACCCGTAATATTCGTAATAAACAGTATATTTTGAGGTGAGAATGCATGGGGGGAGGTTAGAATATATATCGTTAAATAATATAGACAGTAGCCAATGAAAATATTAAACTCTAATGCATCTAAAAAGGGAACCTCTTTTAAAAATATTCTTTTGATATTTATAAACTGCTACAGTAAACATATAAATCTTACAACTTTCCCTATTTTTTTTTATTATAATAGACTCTTCCACCAAGTGATAATAGTTATAAATTAATAATTTTTAACAGGTATTATTGCTAAACTATTTTTAAGAATATAAAAATATATTATCTGACTGTAATTTTTGTGAAATAAAATAAATATTTTCACATTGTTAAAAATACTTCAGCACTAACAATTATTAAAAAAAAATATTAATATTTATAAGATTTTACATGTTTTTTAACAATTCAATAAACTTATTTTTAATCATAATTTTAATACATAGATGTCTGTAATTTTGCATTTGTCTTATAATGTGTTTGCCCTTGCTCCATTGAAAATGAAATTTTTAGATAATGGTTGATCAGGCTTACTACTTACAGTAAACAATCTTCTAATAACGTCAATAGGCTGGATAATTGCAAGCAATGAGAAAACTCTTCCAGCATCCACAGGCAAAAGTCATCCCTTAGAACATTACCATTTCTGGACTTACAAACACACAGTTTCATGACTGGAAGAGCTATATAGCTGAGGCTTCAGCTGGTAAATAATTAGTGATTTTTTGCACATGGTCTGATAGATTTTAAGTCTTCAGAATTCACCATTATAAGTGTATTTATGTTACCACTGAAAAAATTTCTTAACAGTTGTATTGTTTTTAAGGCAGACAATGATCACTAAGTCAATTTGGTGAGAGACAATTTCTGTAATTCAGAACCTTTCCATATATTATCTGGATTATTTGTTTTTTAACTGCACAATGTTTTTTATGTATACTATGACAACCTATAACAATAAAGATAGTCCCTTTCTTGTTGTTCTACTTCTTTTGTCTTACCTTCTTGCTTTACATTGATTTAATACTTACTACAAATCAGCTGGTTTTAATTCATCTCATTACCAGATTTAATTTTACTTAAATGATTATATTGATTTACAAAATAATACACTTTTATGATAACTCATGTGAGTTTTATAGAACTTTTCTATTTATTTTTATTACTTGTGTTAGGAAAGGAGAATATTTGGTTTAAATAGTGTTCCATTTGTAAAGCACATGAGCCATGGTTTAAGCTACATTATTATTTATAATTTATATAAAAACATTGTGCTATATAAATAAAATATTTACATATGTTTAAGTTTCCATCTAATAATGATATATTATAAATTGCTAAAATTTTGCAAGTGTCATTAATAAAAATCATATCAATAGTAATTTAATGTGATTAATCAAAATCTTCATGCTCTAAATTCTAAATGCTTCAGATGGCCCATACATAGCTTGTGTGAAAAAGATAGAGTGGATTTATTCTATCTTTTAAAAAGACTTTATCTTGTGTTTGGAAAGGAGAGTATTCAGTTTAAATAGTGTTCCATCTGTAAAGCGCATGTGTCGTGGTTTAAGCTACATTATTATTTATAATTAAATGCATATCCATATTCTTCTTTTTGGAAGATAGAAGTTGTTTATCTTGAATCCAATGCTAAAAGTAATATTTTAAAAATCAGAAAATACAGCATCTATTTAATATTTTTTTTCTTAGAATGTCTTCAGAACACTGAATTGTACAATTTTTAAAATTTTTATTGCTTTACAATTCTTATAGTTTCAGCTTTAAAGCAAATTAACTTTCATCTTTGTATTTAACACAGTTTATATTTTTGCTTGCTTATTACTTTTCTCCATTTTATTTCTATGTTTAAGTATTTATTCCTTAATAAAAATCACTAATCACATAAATCTTTTTTTATCTTAAGTACTTTTATTTTGCTGTTATAAAATGTTTAGTTAATTTCTTTATTTGCCGTTAAGTTAAATTGTAATTTAGGAGAAACCATGTGCAACTAAATTCATATAATTACAATACCCATTCATAAGAAATGATGAGACAATGAAATGATGCAATACATGTCCATTTCTCATTTGACTCTGCTACATGACTTCTTTAACAGACTTACAAGATATAATATTAGTTTATTTTCTTTTTTTAATGATGATTACAATTGGAATTGCTTGTGCTTATTACCATTTCTTGCAATGTATTTTATATTCCATTAATTCCTTGTTGGTCTTAAGAAGTTGGTTGATATATTTTCTAATTGTAGATTATTAATGAATTAAATGAAGGAGTTAGTAATTGTTCCTTTTTTAAAAACTACTAATATTCCCTGCAACTTGTTTGTATTTTTTTTTTCTCATGTGTCATAGCATCATCCAGGAAGTGAACCCACTAACCCGGGATAACTGCTTGTAAAGCAGCTGTTGCTGACCTCTCAATCACCAATGCTTGACAACTTTTTTGTATTTAAAAAAATCCTTTTGTATCACTATTACTGCACCCCTCAGACCAGTCATTCCACCATACACTTCATCAAACAATATGTCCAGCATTACAATTTGTATTTAGTGCTCCTACAAATGTAACTATAAGAACAGAATAAATGTCAAGTGAAGATAATATCAGGAACTGTCTATTGAAACACTACCAAAATAAGCATAACCATCAATTAAAATATATATGCTAATAATAATATGGCAAGCATGCACACACAAATGCTCATTCTCAAACATATATCTGAGAAATACATCATAATATCATGACCCTTATATCACAGATGATTGTAAAAATTGACCCAGAAATCTTGCATTATTTTTATTTAGCATCTACACACTGTGGGACATCATCTTCACCCTGCATGTATTAATTTCAATATCTGTTTTGATTTGCTTTTGTTTTGTTATTGTGATCAATATAAAAGTCCTGAAGTGAGGAATGATCAATTGGGTTTTTTTGTTATTTAACTCTCTACTTCTTGAAAATACTTTGGGAGGCAATACTACACCTTTGCAATGGGGATAAAAACTGTCTTTTTCTTCCTACAATCATAATTATATTTTCAGCTCTTTTTAGCATTCACTTCTATTCTTGACTTTGAGATGATGAATTCTGCTACTTTCTCTTTTTTTCCATGGGAAGTATTTATTTTATTTATTTGTGCATGCATCCATAGCTTTAATATAAAGTTGTCATTGTGATTTGTTGGGTATTTGTTCTTTCTGATTTCCCTCACAGTTGAATCTATTACCCGAATGCTAATCTGAATCCCATTTGATCTTTTATTGATCAGAGCCAATGAGTATTTGCTCTATCTTAAAATGAAAATTTATCCAGTTTGATTGCATTTTTCAGAGGATGATTATCATTCCTTCAAAGGATGAGCAATTAATTCTCTCAATATTGCTTATCTATCTTTTGAAAGGAAGTGGTATATGCTTTGCTGTGTTTATACTTTTATTGAGCAACCGGGTACATGATACATTTTTGGTTTTTCTTATTTCAAATAGTTAACCAATAATGTTTCCCTATACTTTAGGAATCTTTCAGGCTTAATGAATGGAGAAACTCAACAGGCTTTTGAGATTTTCTGTAGATGACTGCATGCTATGACCAGATTGCTTTCCTCTGATGTCACATTTGAGCTAAAATTTCAAGGTGATTCAGTTGTTGCCTAGGAAGTTCACTGGGCCTCACACCTATATGTTTTTAATTGTTTGATGAAAATCCTATGATGATTGTGTACCTATTTCAAAGTTATGCCAATCTGCTTTTTAGCAAAGATAGTATCTATATCATTGTCTAAAAGTTTATTATGATGTTGTATTACTTATCATTTTTATGTTGGACTATTTTTATTATTAATATTGTTAAAGAAAAAAAATCAAACTTTATTTAAATTTTCAAATACATTCAATACGGAAGTTTGTACTTAGCAGTGGTATTCGTTTCCCCTCTTCTTTAAGTGTTGGTCAATTAATCAGTGTAACCAATAGTATAAAATACTACTTAAGGCTTTTCCTGACATTAAGGAGATTGTCTATTCAACAGTGCTGTTTGATCTGAGATTAATTTGTTTGGGCATCATTTTGAATTCAGTAATCATGCATCTAAAAGCCCCAATGTTGTTTCCAATGCTAATACTTTTATTGGTCAGATCAATAATGGTTGCAAATGAATAGAGGAGGATAATACGACTTGAATGACCAACAGTTGAATGTATGTAAAAAGTTTAATTAATGTTTGAACTTTTTAAAGACATTTCACAATTAATACTAGATGATGGAAATAATCCAACATATAGCTACATATTTTAAATATCTATTAAAATTTTCACATTCAATATTTGTAATATATAAGATATTCGAACTCAGTGTTTCACACGACCCTCAACTCTCCATACCATCTCATATCGCTAACCCACCTGATCATACACACGTTGAAAAGAAAAATAATCACCAATATACATATTTCATGCTAAACCAGCAATCATCAGTTGGTCCAGATTACTATCTACACACATATATACAATCAGAGTTCAGCTTTATATTAAGATAGCCAATCTTCATACTACTCCAACCCACAATTCTTCAGCCTCCATTTGTGTAAACTTGTACAGTGTATTAATTTACATATTAAATATTTGACTAATTTTATTTTAAACATTGGAAACATTTGCAATATCAAATTACGGTAAATGTGACAGATTTTGGTCTAAAAATTTCTATTAAAAATAAGGTAACTATATAAATACAGTATTTGAATCTTATGTGAATTACTTTCAAACATGTTGTATAAATTGCTTAATTCAGTTCTTATTTTGCTTACATGCTTTTAATTTTTTTTATTAATTGAACATTAAAAAAAATAATTATACCCAAAATATTTTTTAATAAATATCTTTGTTCAAACTTAAACATCTCTACATTATAGTAATATATTTTCTAATATTTTATTTGTTTAAAAATCGAAAAAAAAAAAAAATAAAATAAATAAATTACTTTATTAAAAAATCCTTTTGTAGTATCTCAAACGTTTGTTTACTTTAAAATTTATGACAACATTGTTTTCCACTTGTAAACATTTATAAATATTATACAACTGTGTTTTTATATTATATTTCGTTTAATAGATAGAATTGTGTAAAATTATATATTTTATCAATATTTTTAAAACATCATTATGTAGCGATGACTGAAAAATGGTTTATTATTTTTTTATATATATAAATTAGAAAAATAACAGTGTTTACACAAAATCTTTTTATATAAATGCAAATTCAAATGTAAGTATATTGTTTATTCTAAATTTAATGAAATCGTAAGGGATTTGAACTCAGACTTGCATGCTCCATACAGTCATGCACATGCCCACATACATGTGAAAAAGGTAAATAATCCTCAATATACATATTTCATGCTGAACCAGCATCCATTGGTTGGGCCAGATCATCATCTCCCATACATACATACACTCGGTACTCAGTTTATATTAAGATAACAAATCTTCAAACTTTAATGGACAGTCTTCAATTTTCTCCACTCTCCAACTCATAAGCCATTCATATCATTGAAAATCTGATGATGGAACACTCGAATGCCCTTGTTGGTGCCAATATTATCGTCATACCTGTATTGACTTTAAGTCACTCTGACCCCTCACATATAGGACCTTAATATGTCCATTTAATTACACAGAATAGGAATGGGCAGAGTACTGACTGAATATGTAATATTCAAATGTAACTATATTATCTATATTATATTTAATGTAATCATAAGGGACTTGAACTCAAATATTCAAGCTTTCTACAGCTATGCACTTCACCTTATACAACTGATCACATGATCACATATCTGTGGAAAAGATAAATGATCTCCAATATATGTATTTAATGCTGACTCAGCACTCATCAGTTGGTCCAGATCACCATCTCCAACACATATATACAATCAGTGCTCATAATCAATAATAGCAGCATCAACAAGGGCTTTGAATATTTCATCATCAGATTTTCATTTATATGGATGGCTGAAAAGTTGAACAATAGAGAATATTGAAGCCTGTCCATTAAAGTTTGAAGATTTTCTATCTTAATATAAACTGCACGCTGATTGTATATAAGTGTGGGAGATGGTGATTTGGACCATTTGATGAGTGCTGGTTCTGCACAAAACATGTATATTGGAGATCATTTATCTTTCTTTACATGCATGTAGTCATGTATATCCATTGTTTAAGATGGAGTGAAAATCTGTATGGAGCTTGAAAGTCTGAATTCAAGTTCCATATAATTGCAATAAATACAAATCATAATTTTAACATTTATTTAATATATTAAAAAAATAATAATAATAGTTTGAAATAATTTACAATTTTCAGTATAATTAAAATATTTTTTAAAAATATCATTTCTTTGCTTTTTATTAAACTGTCTAACAATGTTGACTGTCTAACAGTCTTATTCAGAACAATAGAATACACTGGTATTGCACTATTTTTTTTTATTTATACATTATACAATAAATATATTAATTTATTTATATATGTGTTGCATGTGTTTATAAGTAAAGAAAAGAATAATATAATACTATTGGATATTATAGCTCTGAAGAAGACTACTAGATATTGAAACTGTCAGACAGTTTAGATAAGAAATATTGTGAAATATTGAGAAAAAATAATATTTTCAAGATTTATTTAAAGTTATCATCAGCATCAGCCATTCACAAGTGAGTATGGTCATACTAACTCCACGATAAAAATAAAATGATAAAAGCAAAACAAAAGAAAATAGTATATTAAGCATTAGTTTTTCAAAATGTTAACATATACTCACATATAGAATCTGTTGGTTCATAATTTGGTTTATGCAATGTTTTTAAGTTCAGTTATTTTCTAAAACTTCTACAACAAACTTTTCTTTCACAAGTATGTCAACACCTTCTCTAATTGTACCCTTAATCCAATTGTACTCCATCTTAAAGCCATGTTTCTCCAGTTAAAACAGTCAGCATTATCTTTTAAGCATGCCTTCAATATTTATAGTATAAATAGTGACTCATCCAGAAAATTGAAGAACCCATTGGTTGATCCATGATCTTGCCATTGTACTTGTAGAATTTTTTAGAGAATACTTAAATGAAATTTTTCTAATGCTCCTACATTACATTGACATGGTACATAAGTCTTACTTTCATAAATTCAGTAAAGTAATCGCTCTATGTACAGCTAATATGGCTGAAGTATTTATTTTACTATGCTGAAGCAGCACATTAAAGTTTGTGCTATATATTACTATCTAAGTCCATCTTCCTATTTCTTAAGATATTGGTATTGACTTCATTTTCAAGTTGATAATCATCTCTAAAAATTGCTAGGAATTTTTCTTTCATTACTTTCTAATAAAAGACTTGAATATGTTGAACATTAACTTCTAAACCAACATTTTTATGTTGCATTCAAGCCATTAACTAATGAATGTAGGTTGTCTTTGGAACTGGTTAAAATAAAACAATCATAAACCTACTAAATCCAGAATCCAAGAAAATGTAATTCTTTGTTTTTGCTTTTAACTGATTCAAATTAAAAACTGCACCATCAAACATTTATTACATCTTGATTCCTGTCTGATTAAAATCATAGATAATTTTAAAGGCCACTGCCAAAAAATTGGAAACAATGTTGGACCAAGTACCCATTCTTGTTTAATAAGTTTTTCATATTAAATGCCTGATTTTACATTTCCAGTATTAATAGCTTCCTTCATTCCATATGCAGAAATTATATAATACAAATAACGTTTGATGGATAATCAATGAATTCTAAATAATGTTATAGATAACTCTAAATAAGGTCATAGATAACGTTGATTGATTGAGTCAAATGTCTTGATCAAATCAATGAAAGCAGTATATAAATTACACTTTTGTAAATCTATTTTAAGAAACATCTATATCTGAATAGGTTTCTAGGATATCATATAAACTACATTCTAAAGAATCATTTTTTACATAAACCTAAAAATATGCCTACCTTTTATGTTATATCAATACCAATTTATTATGTCAGATAAAAGGAGATCATTAATATATTATTCTTTTATTTCCAATCTTTTTCTTGCATTTTTCTGGTAACAAAGTCCATATATATAATGCATCTTGATTTTCTAAATCAGATTGAGTTTCTGGAAAACTATCTTCTATGACTGGACACATCTTATTTAACAAAATCCTTAAAAGTATTTTTCTATAATGTGCAATGATGGCATTCTACTATAATTACTGCAATATGTGCTATCTTCTTTATTTGTAAATATTGGACAATAGAACATCTCTGACCCCAAGCCACACATATCAGTACTATCTTTTAATACTTTTTTAGGCATTTTATCAGAACCTGAAGTTTTTTATGATTGAGTTTATAAGAATTGCTTGAATGTCTCTAAGATGTACATCTTTGCCAAATCTAAATGAAGAAATAAAATGAATATGTCATTAAAAGTTATCATCTCATTTCTTGTATTGTTGTTCAAAAGATAATAAAATATGTCTCTATCTGGTAAAAATTGTTGTCATCATTTAATAAAGTGTCATTGGTAGATCTGTGAGACTGGCGTATTTTAAACTATAATTTTTCCAGCCATGAGGGAAAAAATTTTCAAATGTCTGACTGTGCCAATCTGTTGTGTTTAGTTAGGCTTACAAGTTTATTCCAAACTAACAGTTATCAAAAGAACAACTCTCAACAAGTAAAATGTGCAATTTATTAGTACTAAAAATATAGATGCTTGTTAGTTAAACAATAATATACATATATGGTTTATACAAGTTAATGCTGAGATAGTCATGCTGAGTATGGAACTCACTTCTAGCTAAATGATCAGCCTGTATTGTGAGTTCTGGTAAGACACTTCCAGCTATGTGCTTATCTTGCCTCATGTCATGTGCAGATGTAGCAGTTTCCAGTCTGTAGGTGGACTTGCCTCACTGTGTGGATGTTGCAATAATGAGAAGAGATACTAGCCTTGCTGATGGCAAAGGATTTAATGAAGAGCACATTTATTTGTTCAAGTTAACAGTAGTAATTGCTCTCTGCCTTACTCCAAAAGATTGTCTATTTAATGTCAGATACCCTACCTTACTAGAAACATGTGGAATTGGGCCGTGAACCTCAGTGAAGGATTTAATCCCTTTGGATAGCAACTGGGTTCTAGCCAATCATGTAAGGAATCTGAAATAATCCATTAAAGGCAAGGTCAGATATGACAGGTATAGTAAAAATTGCACTATAAAATATTTTTCATTAAATGGATAATATCTACTATAATGAACGACTAATAAAAATTATTAATATACTTCAATCAACTGGTTTATGTTAAAGTTGTGATGGCAATAAGTTTGACACTTATTAATAAAACTGGAGTAATTCCCTATCTATATCTATCTATCTATCTATCTATCTATATATATATATATACAGTGATAAAGATATGTATAAGAGAATGTAGTGTGGACTAACTAATGAATGCATGTTCGGCATAAAATGTGCATCTAGGTAATCGTACATCTTTTTCTTTGGTTATATATTTATAATTTTACCCTCTGCAAGGTATTAAAAGTGAAGAAAAATTAGCCCTTGCCTTATATGAGAATGGCGTAGGAAAAATTGCACTACAGAAATATTATTCATTAAATGGATAATCTCTAATCTAATGAATGACGAATAAAAATTAACAATAGATTACAACTTTATCTGGATAAGAGAAGTTTTTATATTAGCTGAATTTGAATTCATAACATTTTCCTTGTTTGTGCATTCTCAGGATTTTTAATATATTTAAAAAAAAAATTTTGAGGCTTTTATTTTAGAGATATAAAAAATTAAAGACAAAAAATTTTATAACCACAATATTTTTGTATACTGACCAATGTTTAAATGAAAAAAGTGTTGTAAAATAATTTTTCAGATTTTAGAAAAAACGAGTTATTATAGCGAAATTAATCACAATTAATTAAATCAATCAAATAATGAACAAACAAATATACTTGTTTGTACACCGTGACAAGCTGAGCAATTTATTTCAAGATAAAAAAAAAAAAATCTACAGCATAATAGAATCAGAATGACTTCAATATTAGTACATATAATATGGGGGAAAGAACTTATCTTTGGATAAAATAAAAATATTTGCTTTGGAATTAATCAACAATATATTTAGGAGGAAAAAAAGGAATGTAAAAAATAACGATGGAAAACATTAAACGTGAATTTAATCGATTAGACCCTGCCTTCAGATGTGGACTAGGCCAGATTCCTTCCTTATCTGATCGAATTGAGCATTCATTGCTGCTAACAAATGTGTAAACATATAGATAAAATGCAGCCAATTGTTAGTATGGGCGTTCTTTGAATCTGATTTCTTTCAGTAATATTGGGGATCTGGCAAAAAATAGTCAGCCTTTTTGGAGGTAAGGAAAGAACATTTCTCTAACCTAAGAGATGATACGTATTCTCCATTGAAACACTGCTAACAGTGAGTGTCTCCATTATAGCCATTATGATATAGGCAAGTCCCCAATAGGACTGGAAGCTGCTAAGATCAGAAACGACTCGAGGCAAGCTGTTTGGTACAGCTTAAATGGTCATTTGAAAAAATCATGAGGCAGGCTTTACATACAGGTGAAAGTGAGTCAAGTATTTTGGACACTACTGGCCCTGCATTAATTGAGATTATGTATGTCAGTATATTCATTGATATTTTATATGATGTATATATATTTAGTCCTAATAAATCGTATTAATTAAACTCCAGGTGTTCATATTTTTCATTACTGTTGGTTTGAGTCTGCAATCTAGACCAAACACAACAGAATTAGTGACCAAACACAACAATTACCAAACACATTTTTTTTTTAATTAAAAGTTAATTTATTTGATTATCTGGTTTATGATATTGAAAACTTGTATTAGTCAAAAAGTAAGCATCTTAATTTGAGCTCAAATTAAACTTGAAATACACAGAAGATAGAATTCCTTAGACCCTTGAAGCCAATGGCATAAACATAATGAGTATACTTACTACTATAAATTATAGTTAGCTACAAAAACAATATATATAACATATTCATCATTCTGTGAGTACATTTTATTTTATTTAGGTTATCCCAAAAAAACACATTCAATGGTATCTTAAAATGGGTACCGATGTCGTATGCGTTCGATGCCATCTTGAATTTTAAAAGTACCCAAAACCCCCACTGACACATCCAAGTGATAAATGAAATTGATTATCAACACATGGTTTCAAAAAATGTCAGTTACAAAATTGCAAATTTCATCATTAATTTAAAAATCAAAATGCAATATTTGCAATTGTCATTGAATATTTAAAAATCAACATCATAATTTTGATTAATATGTATGTATATGTTTATATATTCATGATTTCAAGACAAAATGCTTAAGACTGGCTTATATATATAAAAGTTAAGTAAAAGAGAAGAGTGGTATCATTCTTTTCTTGTCAAAAAATCTCTGTCATGTGTCTAGGCCTGATCGCTCCTCAGACCACTGTTTTAACAGCTATTGGCTGTCTGAAAGTAATAGTAAGCTGCATGTGGAAGAATAGCAACCTTCCAGTCATTATTAATATTTAACATTTAATAAAAATGCAAAACCAAGTTATGTGAGTAAATACTTTGCAATAACATATGTTATTACAATTCACACAAATCTTTCAAAAATTAAAATGCAATTTACGTTTGTTATAAGCCTATGAAAGAAATCAAAAGGCAATTTACATTTTCTACTTTTAAAAAAATGAAAAAACCTAATTAACCTACTATTCATTAATATGCCAAATTATTCTAAGATAAAATATGAAGTATAGCATATTATTATTACAAATAATAGGATTTTAGTTTTTTCTTATCAGAAATTCTTGGTTAGCTATTGCTGACCACTGGAAATCTATAAGGGCTCTAGAAATTGGTTTTCACCATTATTTCACATGTAATTAAAAAAACAATTTTCAGTGATAATTATAAAACAAAACCACTATTTTTATACAGTTATACTTTATCAATTCATGTGACTAAATACTTTGCATTAACATATGTTATCGGAATTTATATAAATCTTTCTAAAATGAAAATGCAATTTACATTTGTTATAAGACTATGAAAGAAAACAAAAGGCAATTTATGTTTTCTACTTCTAAAAAAATATAAAAAACCTAATTAAGCTACTTTTTATTTATTGGTGGTATGCAATCCTTTTAAACTCTTTTAACGTGTTTTTTTTTCCCACCGGGGGCTCACAGCCCAAAACCCTTATGCCAATCTCTCCCTGCATTTTAAACTACCCTCAAGTACATAGAATCATTAAAGCATGCATATCATCAATAAATAAAAAGTAGGTTAATTTTTTTTAAAGTAGATACTGTAAATTGTATTTTGATTTCTTTCATAAACTTATAACAAATGTAAATTGCATTTTGATTTTTTAAAAATTTATGCAAACTACGATAACGTTTGTTAATGCAAAATATTTAGTTACATGAATTGATAAAGCTGAAACACACAGGCTTATATATACTGTGTCTATATATGTTGTAATGTTTATTAATATATGTTGCAAATATATTGGCATTTGGTAAAAGCTAAAAAAATAAAAGTAAATTTAGGTTGTTGTTTTTTTGACTAATTTTTTTTTAAAAAAAATAATGTACAATGAAAGTTAAATTATTCTTTCGTATTTTTTTTAATGTAATTGGAAATAAAAGTAGAATTGGAGAGAACAAAAGAATTCCAAATGTAAAAAAAAGATAAGAGAAAGTAAAAATATTTGGCTAATTAAAGATGGCCGAAAAACTTGATAAGAAAAGAGAACTTTATAACGTAAATTTTATAAAGACTCTACAAGATTATGAACCAAAAAATGCCATGATAATAACATGCGCAGAAGTCCGAAAACTGGACCTCTAGTATAAAAAGGAGGGATTCGGTTGGAGGAATGTCTTGTTAGTTGGTTTCTTTAGTTGGTCTTGGATAACAATAATATATCCAAGATCGCTCTACGCTGAAGTAATTCGGTATGTCAGAGTGAACCGGAGCTTCTGAGGACATCGTGCCTGAAGATGTATACCAGATAAGCTTTCGTGACTGACTAGGAGAATGGACCACAAGATCAACTAATAATCAAAGGCCATGAACTCATTTTAACCCCAAAAAACTATGCATAGTTATCTACAACCATCGTGAATTCACTAAAACTTACCGGTAAGTTATGCTTCATTATCCTTATTGTGACAAAGTTAACCATTTTAAAAACTACTCGTAAAAATAAGCTTATAATAGAATCCCAGTAGAAACTTTAATTTAATTGATCAAGAGACTTTTATTTAACCAAGAACTTTGTAATTAATTATTCAGCAGTTATTTTTTTATTATTATTGTTTCACGTCAGAATTAAGTGTGTTCTCTCCAATTTATTTGTTAAATAATTTATTTCAAATATTTTTTTAGTCTATTAGAATAAAAATATTTCTAATACCAATTTTCATTTGTTCATTATTAATAACAGTTATTATTTTTTATTATTAAATTTATTATTAGTTTAATAAGATTTAAAAACATAATTTACCTTTGCCAATATGTTTGAATAAGCCTAGGAATAATAATCATAAAAAAAATAATTCCCATTACAGTATGATGCAATACTGATTAAGTTAAAAGTGTTTTTCTTTTTTTTATTCGTGAGACATTATTTGACTATTTCAGCGGACTCTTTAGAATAAAAAGTCCTGGCGCCCATATTAAATAAATTAAAAGCTGATTTCATTAATAGCATAATTCTCAACTATTAATAGGCTGAGTTAATCAGGGAATATAGCTATGTTTTTAGAATAGAAATACAACTTTCTTCTTTTTGACATAGCTTGATCAACTTGCACGCAGTTTATATTAGCGTGTAGAGGCCTAACAAAACGGAAAATGTTATAATATATATGTGTCTATATATGTGTGTGTGTGTGTGCAAAATATTTAGTTACATGAATTGATAAAGCTGAAACACACAAGCTTATATGTATCTATATATATATATATATGTGTGTGTGTGTTCAAGTGTATCAGTGTTATGAGATAGTGTGGAGAGTGGTGGGTTATGTGAAAGTCTGTGCTCACATTCCCTATATATTATGAATTGATAAAGTATAATTGTATAAAAATAGCATTTTTGTTTTATAATTATCAGTGGAAATTGTTTTTTTTATATTAACACTTCTATTTTATAAGTTGTAATCTTTTGGCATATAGTATAATTCATATTTATTAATTAATGTTTTTTTTTTTTTCAATTTTTTTTTGTTTTTTCTTCTATTTTTTTTTTGTTTAAGTACTATAAATTCAGAGCTGATATAGTACACCCTTGACAGCATTTTGAATTTTAATACCCATCCAAAATCATCTTTGACACATCATTTATCGCATGGATATGTCAGCAGAAGTTTTTGGGTGGGTTTTAAAATTCAAAATGGCATTGTGCACATACTATATCAGCACCTTAAAATGTCGTTCTCACTTTAATATTAAAATATTATTGCTTAAAAATAAAATATGAAATCATTTCAATTATTAGTTTTTATATTTTTACTGCTGGAGAAAAATAATTGGAATATTTTGTATTTTTGTCTCTTTTATTATTATTTGTTTTATTTTAAATAAGAAGGGTGTTCTGGTAAAATATAATAGCAGTATAAAATGGCAGGACAATACTTTGATATATTTTAATAAATATGCAATAAGTTTCTACCTGAATAATTTAAGATATTTTATGTTATATATTAAAATATTTGTATTTGTTATTTTGCTTGAGATAATAATAACCTTTACGTTATTTCAAAATTGATTTTAAAACTTAAAATTTAAATTATGAAGTAATACTCACAAAAATATTTGTCTTCATATTCAGACAAAAGTATATCTCATTATTTTTTATGTATTACAATGGGTTGTCGTCGATTAGCCACCAAACACTGCCTGATGTTGCTGTTTTAGCAATTTACATTTATTAAAATTATTTAAAGGAGTTCTGCAAATACATTTAAGCTTATGCTTCGATGTTAGATGTATTTTGTTATTATTATAAATCTTTTGATTACGTGTTATTACCTCTGATTACTATCTGAAATTTCCACTAATAAGTAAGCTTTTCGTGTGTTCACTTAAGTTTGAAACCTGGAAAATATAAACATAAGATATATAAGTGTGTGGTTGATTGCCTGTCTGAAATCTACAGTCACAGGTATGTAGAAATTTGGCAAGGTTATTATTTTACCAAAATCAATGAAAGAAATTTATTAATCATTATATTTTTGTCTTATTTTATGCCCTCCACAATATCCAAAACCTCAATTTATCAATGCTCTATTCTAATTCCACAATAATATTCTTGTCATTCAATAATTTTAACCCTATGGTCATTCTTATTTTTCAACAAGTGTTGCTATGACTGTCGCTATGAACCACTGTAACCATTAGTTATTAAAATTAAGAAGTGATCTTTGCTTTAATTCTCAGTAACTTTCATTAACTATATAGATTTCTCATTTTAAAATTTATATATAATTAATCAGCCCCCAATCAAACACTAATCCATAAAAGCAGTTTAAATTTAAGAGTATATATAGATCTTATCCTAATTTTCTCTGAATATGATATCAATAACAATAGATAGATAGATAGATAGATAGATAGATAGATAGATAGATAGATAGATAGATAGATAGATAGATAGATAGATAGATAGATAGATAGATAGATAGATAGATAGATAGATAGATAGATAGATGGATGGATGGATGGATGGATGGATGGATGGATGGATGGATGGATGGATGGATGGATGGATGGATGGATGGATGGATGGATGGATGGATGGATGGATGGATGGATGGATGGATAGATAGATAGATAGATAGATAGATAGATAGATAGATAGATAGATAGATAGATAGATAGATAGATAGATAGATAGATAGATAGATAGATAGATAGATTTGCAATCTTAACTTCCTTAAAACAATGCAAAGTCTAATGTGTTTATATGTCATAGGTACTATACACCTAAATTAATATAAAGTATGTAACCATATATTTCATCAATAAAGATTATGTTGAAAATATAAATAATTGAAGCTGATGATAATATAGCCTAAAATCAATTAATCAACAGGATTTACATTTATTGTTACAATATGGAATGTGACAGTTGTATTTTTTTTTAACATTAATGGTTATATTTTTGTTTGTTTAAGTTATAGAAATAAAATAAATTCATATTGAAACCGAATAACAGAAGAGAATTTTTTGTTATAAAAAAGTAATTATTATGTACAAAACTCTAAATATTATATATATAACTTGTATTTTATTATTGGAAATGTAAGGGTTCAATAAAAAGCTGTTCTAAAAGTTGTGCTTTCTATCATTAAATATGTATTTATTTTAAAATATTCTATTGTTAAAGTACAATAATTGTCAAAACCAAACGTTTCTTTTTTGTATGATCCAAATATAATATAAAAGATTCTATTAAAATATTTATAAATTATAAACGCAAGTTTAAAAAAAATATTTTACCTGCTAACGTTAATGAATTTTATACTAAAGGTATAAAGCATCGTTCATATATATATATATCCAATATACCTGTAGTTTAATTATCTCACTTTGCCTCAAGACAGAGAATGTTTTTAGTTTCACCTGCATATAGCAGTATTGTTTTCTGACCACAACTCTTTTATAAGCTAAAGTAACGATGAAAGTAAGTTACTTTTCACTTAAAGGGAGGTTACATAAATACTATATGAAAATAAAGATCGATTACGATGAGTTAGAAGAAGTTAACAGCTACAAATATCTTGGTCAGATTATTAATACAGATAGAAACATAATGGATGAAATTAATTATAGAATTAAACTTGTTTGGAGTGCTTTTGGTAGAAATAACTTGATACTAAAAGGAAATATGCCTATATGTTTGAAAAGGAAGATTTTTTAATAAATGTGTTTTACCAGTTATTACTTATGTATCTGTGACTTAGACACTTAATAGAAGAGCAATACAGAGACATCAGACCATTCAAAAAAGTATGGAGATATGCATGTTAGGAGTAACAAGAAGAGATTGAAAATGCTATATATGGGTAAGAGAACAAACAGGTGTTACTGACCTCATTGAAAAAATTAAAAGACTGAAGTTGGGTTGGACATATTGCTAGAAGTGATGACAAAAGATGGACAATTGAAATCTTCAACTGGATTCTGAAAAATTGTAAAAGATCCAGAAAGAGTCCACATGTGAGATGGATGGATGAAATAAGAAATTGGGCAGGAGTGATATGGAGAAGAGAAGCTAAAATTGGAGAAGATGGATTGAACTTGGAGAGAGTTTCATCCTGCAGTGGAGTGATAATGGTTGTTGATGATGATGACAAATACTATTACTATATGGTAAGTTTTTAATTTAAGATGTAAATATTCAATTGAAGTATTTAAAAAATACACAAAAAAATCTTGCTAAATTAATGTTTTATCTAAAAGGTCCTGAAAATCCTCTAATTTTAATATTTAAATATAAGTATATTATCTATACTAAACTTAATGTATTTAAATATAAGTATATTATCTATACTAAACTTAATGTAATTAGAAGGTTCTTAATTTTAGCCTTTCAAGCTTCCTACAGCTATACACTCCATCTTATATAACTGATACACATGATCACATACATCTGAAAAAGATAAATTATATCCAATATATGTATTTTGTGCTGAACCAGAACTCATCAATTGGTCCAGATCACCATCTACCACACATTTATACAATCAATACTCAGTTTATATTAAGATGGCAAATTTTCAAACTTTAATGGACAAGCTTCAGTCTTCTCCATCCTCCAGTTCTTCAGCCATTCACATCATTTAAAATCTGACAATAGAACACTTAAATTCCTTAGTGATGCTATTATTTTTATCACACCCATGTTAACTTTAAGTCACTCTGACCCCTCACATATAGGACGTTAATATGTCCGCTTATCATTGTTAAAAGAAGGTTGCCTTGGCAACAAGTTGAGATTGTTATTTGTTATTGATCCTGGGCTTGTCTGTGTTGATTGATTTTAATGATTATATATATATATGTCTGTGTGTTTATATATATATCAATAATATTATACTCAAAGTAAACAAAATCTGCAGTTTAGTTCTATTAAGTTCAATTAGATTAATTTTGAATTGATCTATCTAATTGAAAACATACGACTAAACTTTACATTTTTAAATTTATATTGAATATACACAAGAAAATTGGAGTTATTATATCTGTACTCCATAATTTATATAGAAATAATTATATATATACACGTTTGAAATATATGGAATAGATATCTATTTCTTACTATAAATCTTCAATCCCTATAAACCATTATAAGTCTCTTTAAATTGACATACATATTTATATAAACCATTTGTTGAATATTTTAACAGTGCTATCCGTATTTAGAAGCATAAATCAAACAACATAATTAAAGGAAAATCTCTTGCCTATTAAACTGCAACTTGATAAGAATATTGATCTCAAGGTCATCTAAACATAAGTATGAATTTAATTAAGCTTAGACCTTAAAAGTTAATAGGCAAACATATTTCATGTTCTGTATACAAAGCACAAATAATAAATAATCAATTTACACTTTGAAAAACACTAAACATATTAACTATATTAGAAAATTGATTATGTATTATATATTATTTGTATTTTGTACACAGAACATAAAATATATTTATCTATTAACTTTTATGATTTAAATTTATTTAAATTCATGCCTGTTTTAGAATAGTCTTGAAATCAATATTTTTTTTTGTAACTTAATAGATAAGATGTTTTCTTTTACGTATGTTGTTTGATTCAGACTATCTTTCTAAATACAGGCAGCACTGTTGAAATATTCTAGCATTGGTTTGTATTCATTTATTATATTTTAATTTCAAATAATGGAATGCAATCATATATATATATATCATCAACTATTATCAATCTACTGCAGGATGGAAGTCTCTCCAAGTTCAATCCATCTTCTCCAATCTTTAGCTTCCTTTCTCCACATCACTTCTGCACACTTTTTTTATTTCATCCATCCATCTCACACGTGGTCTCTTTCTGGGTCTTTTACAAACTCTTGGACTCCCATTTAAAACTTCAATTTTTCATCTATTATCATCTCTTCTAGAAATATGTCCAACCCAACTCCAGTCTTTTAATTTTTTTAATGAGGTCAATAACTTGTTTGGTCTCTTACCCATTTATTGCATTTTGAATCTCTTCTTGTTACTCCCAACATGCATCTCACCATACTTCTTTGAGTTGTCTGAAGTCTCTATAATGCTCTTCTATTAAGTGTCCAAGTCTCAGATCCACAAATAAGAACTGGTAAAACACATTTATTAAAAACTTTCCTTTTCAAAAACATTATATATATATATATATATTGAAACAAGAACACTGTTTCACATACGTATTTATTCTAAGAGCTATTTACCCTCCCATGTTAAAAAACGGCAAATGTATAAAAAAGTTGATCCTATATTTTTCTAGAAAAATATAGAAAAAAATTGAGTTTATGACTTTACAAGAAAATCATTATTTTCTATAACTGAGAAAAAAATAAAATGAAACCTTCATTATTGATAGCATAATTTAGATTATAATTTAAATATATCACTCATATTTATTTAAAGCTGTCATTTATTAAAAATATTACATTTTTAATTTTTGGAATGATGATGTCATATAAAGTGTGATAATAGCTTGAGGCCATCTTAATAAATTGGAAAACATGGCTTAATCCTCCTGGTTTATTATCTGTTCCATGAAAAGTATTATCCAATCCTTATGAAAAAAAGCACTCGGGCTTAAATGAACACTGTGGAACAAATAAGAGACAGTGGGCAAGGCTGATTAATTAATCCAGGCATGAGAATATATATAGTTGAATTGGAAGTTCAGAGCAGATTTTAAAAAAAGACTTTGAGGAGATTTTTGTTTTTGTTTTTTTAAAAAAGTTTAAGAAAAGATTTTATAAAGAAAAGTGAAGAGTTTAAATTAAAATTGTTATGTAAGTGTTGCTCGACTATTTAATTTACAGCTGATTTTAAGGAACCTTGGGATATATTTATAGCCACTGGTAATAATGGAAAATGAAAATATTATTAAGGATATCATAACGATGGAAGGCTAATCTGTAACAGCTTCTTTTCTTCATCCAAAAGCCATGGTACTCCAAGATTTGCCTGAGTAAACATCATGAAAGTGAATAATGTCATTCAGCTGAAATAAAATGACCCCTTTTTGATGGAACAGACTGGATAAAAAAATGAAGGTAACAGTTTTATTCAATATTTATATGTGTTTATAAAAGACCAAACAAAACATCTTTCTTAAAAAGAAAGAAAATTATTAATAAATTTAGCTACATAAAAATACATTTTTGTAAATACTAGATGTCCTAAATGTCGATAATCAAAAGGCATTTTATTCAATACTTATATGTGTTTATAAAAGACCAAACAAAACATCTTTCTAAAAAAAAGAAATTTATGAATAAAGTTAGCTATGTAAAAATATGTTTTATTAATAATAAATTGTGAACATTAGATGTCTTAAATGTCGATAATCAAAAGGCATTTTATTCAATATTTATATGTGTTTATAAAATATAAAACAAAACATCTTTCTTTAAAAAAAAAGAAAATTATGAATAAATTTAGCTATGGAAATACATTTCATTAAAGATAAATTATAAATACTAAAATATCTATAATCAAAATGCATTTTTAATAAGGATTGACTTCTCATCTACAGATACATTTGAATCAAAATTAACTAAAAAAACCCCAAATACTTACTGGAATAGCTCATCTTACCTATTTACCTACCTAAAAAGGATGTACAGATATAGAATAAAGAGTTGAAAAATATTCATGCAGTATTGGTAGATGTCTACTTGATAAAAGACCCTTTGAATTTTTTACCTAAGATAAATCAAAATGAGCCTTCATTTGAAATGAAGGATGAACTTTATTAGAATGACTTGTAAATGAACTATTGATCAATAAACTGCTTTTAACCTCTTCATAAATGAACTGAAAATGAGTCATCACATGGATATGAATGAACTTTATTAGAAGGACATGCAAATTAATTTGTGAAATAATATTGTTGTTACTTAAAATTAATTTTAGTTATCCAGTTGTTCAATTCTATATTTTTTTATTGCATCACTTGTCCTTCAGTGCACTTGTTCACAAGAATCTCATGCCTCATGAGCTATGTCCGGCATAACTAGACCTAAGTAAGTCAGCTTGTAGTGAGATGGAACTCTAGTGGCACCATTTGGAAAACCAAACACAGAAATGTCTAGATGCTTCTAGTCTCTATAATGCTACATCCTGTGATGAGCAGGAAATATTGTTATAGGGGGGGGGGTAATATCTGCATTGGGGAATGACAATCGATAGTTTCTTCCTGCAACATGCTCATCAGGAAATTGTTACAACTGAGGTAATAAAGGGGTTGTATGGTGATCCAGTTACATTTGTGGCCCTACTGTGAGGCCTTATCTAGCTAGCCTATCCATAGGCATAAGACACCTAGACATGAGTAATAAAAAAATAAGAAATGGAAAAGGCATAAGCAGATTATGATTCTGTGGTGTGAACAGTTCATACAATGCAGTGATGTGATTTATTCAAAAAGGGTGTAAAAAAGAAAAAGAACATAAAAATGAATGGCATAAATGGTAGATAAAGAATAAAACAGGCATTTCAAAGAAGATGGAATTAAATCATGGTATGTATGGAGAGAGAAGCTTATCAAAATTGAAATAAAAAAGTACAAATAAAATTAATATATATATATATATATATATATATATATATTTGATGATAACCAGATCAAAAACAAAAAAGATGATGAATACAGAAAGTATAGAAAATCTTCCTGAGGAAGAAAATAAACAAGAACTCAAAATAGATGATCAAAAGCAGTCACAGAAAACAGGGGAGACGTCCATGTTAGTCCAGTTAATGGAAATGACAAAAGAAGATAACAAGAAAAGAGAAGAACAGAGAGAAGAAGATAACAAGAAGATATAAAGAAAGAGAAGAAGACAACAAGAAAATAGAGGAAGATAAAAATGAACATAATGAACACAGAGAAAAAGACAATAAAAAAGAGTAACAGAGAGAAGAAGCCAACAAAAAAAGAGAGGAAGATAAAAAGAAAGATAAAAATGAACATAATGAACACAGAGAAAAAGACAATAAAAAAGAGTAACAGAGAAAAGAAGCCAACAAAAAAAAGAGAGGAAGATAAAAAGAACATAGTGAACAGAGAGAAGAAGACAACAAGAAAAGGGAGGAACAGAGAGAAGAAGACAAAAGAGAATTGAAAGAACAAATCTGAGAAATAACCAAAAGCCCAAATGAAAAGTTCAGCCAGTTAATTAAAGAAATGACTAACAAAATATTAAAATTTAAGGAGGAAGTGATGGAGGAAGTAAAAGACTCACTAATAGAGCAAGAAGTCAAAATGACCCAGATATGCAAGGCCATGGATATAAAAATAATAATTCAAAAATCCATGCAGGAGAAGGTGGATATATTGACCATCCAGATAAAAAAGATAAATAAAAAATAGCAATACATTTCCTAAAGAAGAAAACACAGAAACAGTCCCAAAAGAAAGTCAAAAAGAGAGTTATCAAGTTAGTCATGATGTCCCCATAACTAACCAGATGTCTGGAATTGTAAATCAACTTTTTCAGGGAGCTGTAATGAAGCACCTATAGAAAATGTAAAAAGTTTGGAGAGGTAATTTAGTATTAATGTATTGACAGAAGAGGAAAAACTGGCAATAGCATGTAGTCATCTCCAAGGTGCAGCGCAAGCATGGTGGGATTCACTGTTCACCCAACCTACAAATTTTGATGATTTTAAAGGAGCACTAATGAGCTGTTACTGGAGTGACGATTATCAGGAGTGGATTAAATATAAGGTGTCCCAGGAGAAATGTCCACCTGGAGAGCCTTATACACCCTACTTTAGAAGACAGGTGGCCAGGTTAAGAGCCTTGACATTTGACCTTCTATCTGAACTCCAGATTATTAGATTGATATGGCACAACTTCCCAAGTTACATAGAAAGAGTGCTAATTTGACTTATCATCAATCTATTGAGCAGGTTGGTGAACTATTAACAGCATATGATAGCTGTGGTGCATCAGTAACCAAGGATGAAGGAGCAAAGCTACCACAAAACAAACCTCCCTATAGAAGAGATGATGGGCCTAGAATAGGATCCATCAGATACAAAAGGAAAATGCCTCCTCGAAAATATAACAACAATGACTCACTATCATGGTATCATCACCAAAGAAATGGAACCACCAAGAAAAAGGCAAAGAAGATATTCAACAGGTAATATGCATAGCCCATACCAAACCCGTATAATTAAAAGGTCAAATAGTGATGATAACTTGTAGAAAAGTGTGGCTAGAAACACAAACCACCATGATGATGTATGGCCTGAAAAACACTTAAAAATAGGAGAAAATAGAAATCTATCACCTCAAAACAAAGAAAGATGCGATAGGAGAATTGATCATGATTATCAGTCTCCCAAGCCAGGCTGTAGTTATAATACAGAGCAATAAAATAGATGTAGCTGATGAAAGAAGTTTGTGAGTGGAATGTAGTGATGCATAAATTTGTGTTTGGCATGTTGAGATGGGTGGATGATTTGGCAATGCTGCTTGGATGCATTGCATTTATGATGCTCTGACGTATATGCTTGGTACTATCCATACCTGGATGTTGAGCTCCTAGAGGAGTCCAAAAAGAGGTAGTACTTAAAAATGAGATATTTTTTCATGACGTCATGGGGCAGTGTGTACTAGTAGTTTGTGCTTGTCCATCTACTTATTCTGGCATTGGAGGCTACAGTTCATGTATTCACCTTCTAGCTCATCTTACCCATTTCATCAGCAAATCTAAAACCAGTAAAGAGAAATGACATGTATATTATGTGGAATAAAATCATACTTCCAGGCAATTTTATCCCAAAACTTGGTGGGGGATAATGAAACAAGAACGCTGTTTTACATGTGTATTTATTCTAAGAGCTATTTACCCTCCCACCTTATAAAATGGCAAAGGTATAAAAAAGTCAATCTTATATTTTTTCTAGAAAAATATAGCAAAAAGTTTAGTTTATGACTTTACAAAAAAATCATTATTTACTATAACAGAAAAAAATAAAGTGAAACCTTCATTATTGATTTCATAATTTTAGATTATAATTTAAATTATTTAAAGCTGGCATTTATTAAAAATATTACATTTTTAACTTTTGGAATGATGTTGTCATATAAAGTGTGATAATAGCTTGAGGCAGTCTTAATAAATTGGAAAACATGGCTTAATCCTCCTGGTTCATTATCTCTCCCGCAAAAATTATTATCATCCTTATGAAGAAAAAAGCATTCGAGCTTAAATGAAAGCTGTGGAACAAATAAGAGACAGTGGGCAAGGCTGCTTAATCAATTTAGGGATGAGAATTTATATAGTTGAATTGGAAGTTCAGAGAAGATTTTAAAAGGAAACTTTGAGGAGATTTTTTTTCTTAAAAAAAAGAGTTTAAGAAAAGATTTTATAAAGTAAGACAAGTGAATAGTTAAAATTAAAATTGTCATCTAAGTGTTGCTTGACTATTTAATTTACAGCTGATTTTAAGGAACCTTGGGATATATTTATAGCCACTGGTAATAATGGAAAAGGAAAATATTATTAAGGATATCATAACGATGGAAGGCTAATCTGTAACAGCTTCTTTTCTTCATCCAAAAGCCATGGTACTCCAAGATTTGCCTGAGTAAACATCATGAAAGTGAATAATGTCATTCAGCTTAAATAAAATGATCTCTTTTTTATGGAACCGACTGGATAAAAAAATGAAGGTAACAATTTTAATCAATATTTATATGTGTTTATAAAAGACCAAACAAAACATCTTTCTTAAAAAAAAAATTATGAATAAATTTAGCTATGTAAAAATACATTTTATTAGTAATAAATTGTAAATACTAGATGTCTTAAATGTTGATAATTAAAATTATTCAATATTTATATGTGTTTATAAAAGATAAAACAAAACAACTTTCTTAAAAAAAAAAAAAGAAAATTATGAATAAATTTAGCTATGGAAATACATTTTATTAAAGATAAATTATAAATACTAAAATATCTATAATCAAAATGTATTTTTAATAAGGATTGACTTCTCATCTACAGAAACATTTGAATTAAAATATACTCAAAAAAAATGAATACTTATAATGATTAATATTATTGATTTACAAATAAGTATACCTAGAAGAGCCAGAAATACTGAGCTATTACATATAACTCTAACTGGCTAATAAATAAGTGCAGCTGCTGATCAACATATATGAAGAAATATAATCTGTGGCAGACCAAATAATAATGGTTATGCTATATCACTAAATAAAAATTACAAATGCTTACATGCATCTCAATTGTATACAAAGAAAATAATGAAACTTATGAGCACCAATGTACATTGATACTTGACTGAATTATAGAAATCTTACAGATCTGGAATAGCTCATCTTACCTATTTACCTACCTAAAAAGGATGTACAGATGTGGAATAAAGAGTTGAAAAATATTTATGCAGTATTGGTAGACATCTACTTGATAAAAGACCCTTTGAATTCTTTACCTAAGATAAATCAAAATGAGCCTTCATTTGAAATGAAGGATGAACTTTATTAGAATGACTTGTAAATGAACTATTGATCAATAAACTGCTTCTAATTTTTTCATAAATGAACTGAAAATGAGTCATCACATGGATATGAATGAACTTTATTAGAAGGACATGCAAATTAATTTGTGAAATAATATTGTTGTTACTTAAAATTAATTTTAGTTATCCAGTTGTTCAATTCTATATTGTTTTATTGCATCACTTGTCATTCAGTGCACTTGTTCACGAGAATCTCATGCCTCCTGAGCTATGTCTGGTGTAACTAGACCTAAGTAAGTCAGGTTGTAGTGAGATGGAACTCTAGTGGTGCTGTTTGGAAAACCAAACACAGAAATGTCTAGGTGCTTCCAGTCTCTATGGTGCTACATCCTCTGATGAGCAGGAAATATTGTTGTAGGGGGATTAATATCTGCATTGGGGAATGCCAATCAATAGTTTCTTCCTGCAACATGCTCATCAGGAAATTGTTACAACCGAGGTAATAAAGAAGTTGTATGGTGGTCCGGTTACAATATATATATATATATATATATATTGAATGAACTAGTAATAATATTTCACATATGGAAAAAATATTGAAAACAGTTTAATATCTTAAAGGATTTTTGATACTTACCACTTTTGTCACAGGTAATCATTATATTCAAAATAGAAATATATTTTAATGTAAAAGAAAGTAGTGACTAAAGATTAATTCTAAAAAAATCAATGTTATGTTAAATGGGTTTTTACTGAAGAAAATAAAGATTAATATCATGAATTAAAGAAACTAATGATTACAATACCTTGGTTAGCTTAATAATGCATATAGAAACACAATAGATAAGAATAATTATAGAAATAAACTTCGGTCAATACTTTTGATAGAAATAACTTGATATTAAAAGAAAATATTCTGTTGTGTTTGAAAATAAAGGTATTTAATAGAAGTGTTTGGCCTGTTTTTAGCATGGGATTCGCGACTTGATTACTTACTTTAAAAGTGATGCAGACATTTGACCATTCAGTGAAGCATGAAGCATTGTATATTGAGAGTAATAAGCAGAGAACAGAGATCAAAAATTAAATACATGGGTCAAATAACAGAATATATCATGGACATCTTTTAAAGAATTAAGAAACTGGAAGAGATCTAGAATAGATATACTGATGGATAATCATAGATGAAAATTTGAAATCTTAAGCTTCTTTCAATATATAATGATTTAGATCAACATTTCCTTAACTATGTTCAATGGAACAGTGGTATTCCATAGAAGTTCAATAAGTGTTTCTGAGAAAATTATGAAATTTTGGTAAATTAGTAGCCTTATATGATTTTAAATACTGTACTAAGTTGTTTTTTAAACATGTGAATTATAATTAAAATTTTGGAATAAATGTTCATTTTGTTTTTTTTTTAAATCTTATACTTATTTACATTATTTGTTATTAAAAGTGATAGTCTAACCTGGCACCTCTCTGTGGAGTGCCAAAGCATGAAACCATGGTCAGGGGTTTGGAAGGGTTCCTGACAGAGATATTTTAAATGATTTCTCTGGCTAAGCATATATCATACAGCTTGTTGAGGAAATGGCAATCCTCATTGTTTATAACTTACAAACTTAAGAGAATTGGGTCATGTGACCCATGACTCTTTTTTTTTTATGATCCAAACTTATGTTTCTATTACAAAAACCAAAGCATTCTGTTAAAATTTTAATATTTGTAAAGTGTTCCATAATAGAATAAGTTTGGGCAATGCAGATCTAGATAATGAATGGAAATGGATCAGGAACATTGGATTAAATTTAGAAAAGCCTTCACCTTGCAGTTCTTGACAATGCTTTAAAATGATAATAATGAATAAGGAAAGATACTTTACATTGAGAACTAAAACATATATGAAATTAATATCAATTAATTCATAGCTAAAATAATTCATTAACAAAAATTATCTTCATTAATCTGAAATTAGTCAATATCTAAGACCGATCCTTATTAGTATGTCTTTACCATTTTTAATCACTATTTCTGACAAAAGATTGCAAAGCCAAATCGTTAATGAAATTCACAATCTTTTAAAAATTAAAGTTTTTATGAGTGTGAAAATCAAAAATTAAAAAAAAAATCAGTTAAAGAAATTTGCCTTGTCTATGCACAACCTTCTTGATTATTTTAAAGAATCGCAGAAAAAATTATCCACTTTAATAATATACTCAAAAATATAAACGTAAATGCATTAAAGTGTAGACAGTTCTATTATTGATGTATTTTATCCCATAATTCAGTTACTTTTTAATTTTTTATTTATATAACACTTAATTTTTACTAATTAAAAAAGTTGAAGGTTATCGCGTATATTTTCAGGACAAAGTATGCAAACGTATTGTGCGTTGTAGTATATAGATAGATTTATGTATGTACATAAATTTACATTTACAGTGTGTACATAAATGTAGGCAAAAGTATTGTATATGTATTAAATATTGATATATAAATATACGTGTATTAACAGTATGTATATTAAAATAAAGAATTATTATTATATATGTACAATATTATAATAGTAACTTACAGTTGTTATTATTAGTCTAGCGTGTTTTATCTCTTGTGAAATTATTTATAAATATAAATTTTTATTTGACTATTTTATTATGTAACATATATGTACTATTTATATATACATTTAAGTTTTAAATAATATATACCTTAAGCTTTTGAGTAAAATGCCAGATTTGAAGTTAAGAATAAATACTTATATATTTTTTTATTTTATTATTAAATCTTAATGTCAGTGGAACAATTGATAGTTGAATTAAACATGAACTTATATAACACACGAGCAGA
>JAQFVV010001754.1:0-48467 GCA_028023455.1 Epiperipatus broadwayi | reverse complement strand
TAGCTTGACCGGTACAATACATAATCATTGCTTGGTTTATACTTAAAAGATTAATGGAAAATCATCAATCTAATCCACCCTCCAATTCTTCAGCAGACCATATCATTGAAAATCTGATGATGGTATGCCAAAACATTTGTTGATGTCCATAAGGCTGGTTTAGGATGAAATACGTATAATGGAGATCATTTATATTTTTTACATGTGTGTGATTAGGTATAATAGCTGAAGGCAATGTAAAAGTCTGAGTTCAAATCGCCTATATTACATTCAAAATCCAAGTTTATGTTTGCATTTCATACATATATATAATTAAAGTGCAGTGCACTGCATTTTGATTTATTTATTTATTTATTCATTCATTTATTTATTTATTTTTTTTTGTGCTATAAATTTGTTGTCTTTTTTTTTAATTTGGCATATTTTCAATATTCTTTTCTTCTTTTTGTAAGGTGTTTACTTACACAATTTATCAGAAAATATCAAAGTGTCAAAACTTAATACATTCTGCTAAAGCTGATGACTTATTGAATTTGAAATTATTTCATTGCTAGAACAAGAAAAGTAATAAAGGTATTTTTTGTTATATTATTTCATTATTAGAACAAAAGAAAATAATAAAGGTTTTTTTTTTTCTTTTAGTATATTATCGATGCATAGATGAAAGTTCTTATTTAATGTGAGCAGAATATGAATCACTTTTATTATAACGTAGCTTTTTTTATACATCATCTGGTACTTAAATTACTATAAAAGTATGCAAATTGTTTGTATCCAATTAGATTGTGTTCCTGAATGGTAGATACTTGTGTTGTGGTTGATTTGTGGCGAATGTTGAACTGAAGAAAGTTAAAAAAAGCAATAATTGAAAATATAGTTAGTAATATTTTTTTTTTTTTGAATTAACAGTATTTAAAAAATCATTTGTGCTTATATAAAAGGATTATACATGCATGTGGATTTTTCTAAATATAAGATGTATGAAAACATATTCTAAATTTCTAACAGTAAGTGAAAGCTTTTCCAACTGACCCTGATTAAAAAAATAGAAAGGAAAATCAACTCTTCAGAATTATCACTTACTATACAATGAATTGTTTTAATCTTTTTTCATTATTGCTGTAAACATCAAACAATAATTATAACATAAATAAAAATTAATATTGAGAAATCAATATTGAAAAGTTATATTGATGGATACTAATTGTCTATCCAGCAAATACATCTTTATCGTGGTAAAAAAATAAAATAAAAATAAAAAATTTTAGTAAGCTAATACAAACTAGTAGTCTGTAGCGACACATTCATTCATACACACACATATCTATCTATCTATCTATCTATCTATCTATCTATCTATCTATCTATCTATCTATCTATCTATCTATCTATCTATCTATCTATCTATCTATCTATCTATCTATCTATCTATCTATCTATCTATCTATCTATCTATCTATCTATCTATCTATCTATCTATTTTTTTTTTTTTTTTTTTTTTTTTTTTTTTTTTTTTTTTTTTTTTTTTTTTTTTTTTTTTTTTTTTTTTTTTTTTTTTTTTTTTTTTTTTTTTTTTTTTTTTTTTTTTTTTTTTTTTTTTTTTTTTTTTTTTTTTTTTTTTTTTTTTTTTTTTTTTTTTTTTTTTTTTTTTTTTTTTTTAACAAAACCCCCCCCCCACATATATATATATATATTATAACCTACACTTCCAACACTGCTCATATACATTACATGAGCGAAATGCCCAGGCGCCAGTTCTATTAATGAATAGAACAATATAATAAGATATATAATACAAATTATTGCTGAGACTCTGTATTTAAGTTTATGTTCAGCTCAGCTCAGTGGGAGGCTATAGGCAGTTCATAAGATATATGATGATAAATGAATAAAAAAAGAAATATTACAAAACATTTAATATAATGTAAATTCCTTTGTTAATTAATTGTATGATAAAGAATCATAATGTTTATTGGTACAGTCTATTAAAATATACTTTAAACTTAATTTCTTCCTTCATCCAAATATCACATATACCAGCTTGCTATAATTATAATACTAAACAATTCTATGACTTGGCATATCACAATCTAAACATTTACATTAATGCCAATCAAGAAATAAACAATAAGATCTCAGGGAATTTAACATACACAGTTGAATTAAATAAACTACATTGGCCCATAAGTTATAATTCTAAAGTATGATAAAATGTAATGAAACAAATTGACCAAAATATTTTTACTGTGTTTCAATAATAAGATAATGACAGAAATAGGGTATTTTAATCTCGTATCATCATCTAACAAATATAGTAACTTGGAAACCTTTCTAATACGTTTATCCAGTGGCAAATGTTCCTTATAATGTTTGGATTAAGAAAACAATATTGTCAGACACCAGCAAATCTAATATCATAATGATAAAATAATATATCTACTCTATAATAGATTTATGAAATATGGAGATGGGGAAATGGAAAGCACGAATGTATACAATAATAACTCAAGACACAGTTTTAAGATTTTAAATAAATAAAACAAATCATTTATTACACTAAAATAATTTTGGTTTAACATGATATTTACAATTGGACTACTTGTCTTACAGATTTTTAAATTATCAAATAAACTTTGAGCATCGGTCTGGGATTATCTCTATTATCAAAGCAAATTAACAACAAAACTTAAATATTCTGACTTCGAACACATGCTTTGCCTACATGTTTCATCTACATGACACTAAATAAACAATATGTTATATTATTAGCACAAAAAATACTTTTGAGAGGATATTACTATTGATTAATAAAATAAATCAAAGTAATTATATTTGGCTCTCAACAAAGCAACTTTCTCTAATTGACTAAATAATCACTTTCAATTACGTATACCTTTCATGTGTAGCAACAAAATCATGTTCATTCTGATGATTTGATGATTTATAACCTTTATTTAAATAAATACACTGTATTTTAAAATATTTATTTCCCGTTTTAATCTCAATAACTTTATACTTCTATTTAAATGAATGTAATGTATTTCAAAACATTTATTTCTCATTTTAATTTCAATAACTCTATACTTTATATACACGAAATTTATATTACGCATGTGTGTGTATGTTCAAGCAGCAATAATATAAAACAATCTTTTCTACAAACTCACCATTCATTAAGAAAATATCATACAATTATTTTATTTCGGACAATGTTGTAATTCATCAATAAAATAAGACACTAATATTACATCAAGAATTAATTTAACAATTTATCTGGCCACATATTAATTAACACAGAGCTATATTTTCATGATTGTACAGACTATACGTTATAAGGGAAATCTACATGAGGAGCAGATAAACTCTTACTGACCACTTCTACAATAATTCATCTGATTCTAAATACACTATTGGTGGGAACCCTTTCCTCATCACCAAGTATATAAGAAAAATGTCACATAACTTCCTAAACATCATTTAATCATACTTCAACAATAACTCATCTACTTCTAAATACACTATTGGTGGGGACTTCTTCGTCATCACCAGGGTTCTAAGAAAACATCACTTAACTTCAAAAAATATCATTTACTCATACACATATAATATAAACTAGGCTCTACTCATGGAAAAACATATACTAAATAAGCAAAATCTTTTATCCCTACAAACATTAGAACACAATCAGATTTCTTTCCATTCTCAAAGCTTTTCTAAATATCGAACATTATAAATACATGCTGGCAGATAAATACATACAGATAACATACTAATCCGTTCAACTCAGTAGAATATGACAGCATCCGAAATTTATACATAAAATATTCACAAACTGAACTTTATCAAACAAATGTCATAATTGTGCAAAACAGACACACACCCGCGAATAAAAGTATATATAAAATTAACTCTAAATTACACACTATGCAGGCAACATGGTAATTAAATATTGCATTAACGTATAACTTTTAATTCAGAATAAACTTTAGGTTACTTTTAAAATTTAATAGTTATAATTATTACGAACAAACTTTCTTTCATATCTAGCAAACTATTTCCATTATACTTTCGTTGATTTAAAAAAGAACAAAATTCTCACTTTGAGATAATAAAGTATACAAAATAAATATAAACCTCTCTAATAATATATTTAAAAAATTTTCTTTCTTTTACCTTCATAAAAGAACAATAAGACATATTTGTACAAAATCAATTTTTACCAGCATATTCATCATTTGGTTACGCTTCGGAGATGATCTAGAAGGTCAAAATAACCCAAATTATAAACAAAACATAATAATAAGTAAGCCTATCTACTATAATATACATTAATAATGACAAGCAATAAAAAAAATAAAGAAACAAAAGTTATTTGTTTTGTAACTTAAAATAAAAGTTCACTTGTAAAGTTTTACTCTGGGTTTATGAAATGATATGGGACGGATTCCAAACTGAATTTCAACATAAAAATGAATTTCTGTAGTACAACTAAAAAAAAAAATATAATCATAACTTAAATATGACCTATCACCTCCAATGTTCATAGCCGAGCTATTTGAGTTTATTATATCACATATAAGGAATCACTTTCTCTTTTATTATGACGAAAATATGACATTTTTAGCTACTGTTGAACAGGAGTTATTTCACTGACTCCATAGCAATTTTAAATTAAGTACGCAATTATTCTTAGTAGTTTTCTTGAATAGCGTTTGACACTTTATAATTTATTATATGCATAGTTTATTTTTAGATATTGTCAATTAAGATACCATGATTCATTAGTAATTCCACAATTAATAATACTTTGTTTTATATTCTATCTTTATCGAAGAGAACATAAATTACCCGCATTTCTATTTTTCCATTCGATTTAAGCAAATACTTAATTTGAAGTAACTCACATTTTATTTCCTTCATTTGAAATACATATTATTTCTAGAAATACCAGATAAATAAATACTGTCATCTCTTTATGATGAATTTAAACATGGCATGATTTATCAAAATATGCATATCCTTAATTTTATGTTTAATCCTCACAAAAACATAACATGGAAAATAGTGAAAAATTAAAATATATTCTGTAAGATAGTTCTGCATGCGTTTTCCCGATATATTAAAAGACACACGTTGGTTAATGATACAACAATAATATTCATGCAATTTATTCTTATTTAAAATGACAATTAAATGAAGTAATGTAGACTGGACGTTATCAACATACATTTTTAAAAAAGCAATAGTTATGAAATGCTTAATTCAAAATGTTTAAATCAAGGAGAGCAAGGTAAACTAATGTACCTTTTTAAAATTTAGAATTGCATACTAATTAACCTTTCCCATAATAAATTTCTTAAGATCCTTTTGAAGTTTTACTCCAAAGTCTTTTTTAAAATCAATTTGACTTCAGCAACTGGCTTTAATTTTCACAATAATGAGCCACTGTTTACTGTCTACTATTACAATACATAATAAGCAAATTTTTTACTGGAGATCTTTGTTAAATAGCTCTCTTTAGCAAAAGGTCATTTCTCTTGACAAGGTTACTCCCACACTTATTTTCTATCTAAGCTAATTACATATTCAAAAAAAAAAATCTTTTCTAAAAAAAAAATCACTCTGACTAAATCAAGACAAAAATAATAATAAAATAAATAGCTTTTACAAATTTGAAAGAAAAATGAATATTAATTAACTATTAAACAAAAATGATTAATAATTTATTTAATTTGTAAAATAATTCATTGATTCCACTATCTATTAATCATTGGAAAGAAATATATATTTGTTAAATTATTTAATATAATTACTGTAATTTAAATGTTTTTATGGTACATGTACTATTGTCTGCTGTTATTAAAAGATGAAAATGAAATGAAAATGATGCAGAGTCATACATGCATGCACATGTACTGCAACCTAAATATTAAACTATCTTAACTAAATATAATTGAAATGGCTATTAATTATTGACAAGAGGATAAGTATTAAAGAATAAGGATTTTGAAACCATTCAACCAATACTACACTAATATAAAATAACTTTGCATCTTTCTGACAAAATGTATCAATTCCATTAATAAACAACCCCTCTTCCTGGCATTAAATACTTCACTAACCACAATAATAATAATGAATACTTTAAAGTGGTCAATCAACTGCATAAGCAATCCATATCTAAGCTTTAAATAATTTCCAGCAAAAACTTTTTAAACTTCTAAGGCTATTTCATTTTTTTAATACAATATAACCATTCAATGCAGATACAAAGCATCTCAATTCCTTGTACTACTTCGGACACCTTTTTGAAATAAAGCTAATCTAATCTAATCTAATCTTACATGCTTTTTAACCATACAGTAACATGGCTATATTAAAAAGAATGAAGAAAATAAATATAAGCAAAAACAGTCAGGTCAGAATTTTTTTTCTAAAAGGCACAAACTATTTATTTATTTTAATTTAATATATATATATATATATATATATATATATATATATATATATTATATTTATTTAATATATATATATATATATATATATATATTGTTTAAATTAATATGTAATGATAAATAAAAGTAACAAAGTATTATAATCTGGAATAGCATTTGTAAGAAAATATAAACTAAAAGTTGTATAGACCCTAGTTTTTTTTAAATTTTAGTTTAGGAAGAAAGCTTTGAGAGCAAGCTTTCATGATATAGGGAAGTTATGATATTATCATAATAAAAGACATTTTATCACTTCAACCAGGAAAACTCTTTTTAACATCATCTCAGAAAATTAAATTAATTAAAATTATAGAACTAAGTTGCAAATTATTAAGACTAAAGTGGAAAACAATGCAAAGCTGACAATCATATTATGATGGATGAAAAAATATAATTACTGCTCTAGCTAACTAAACTTGGAATCATTTTGTTTCCTGTTGATGCCAATTTTTATAATGTCTCATTTCAACTTTTACAATTGATGAGCTAAAAGTAGCTTTATTTGTTTTTATCACATGATTATTGCAGTCAATTAATGATGGACACATAATTCATAATCCATCACTTCATCATTCTATCCAAGCAATAAGTCAACAAACATACACCAGATGACACCATAAACATAAAAACAGTTAACATAATTGCTGAGATACTCTTGACTTCGTTTAAGGAGAAGCCACAATACATCACATCACATCACATTAAGGATCAAATTTTAAAATGATTCTAACTTATATTTTTAGCAAAGTGTAAAAATAGGAATTCTGATATGGTGGTGACATCATTTTTTATTTCAAAATAAAAGATCTTTATAAAAGAATAATAATATTTATAGCAAATAATATTATTCTAATATTCTCTAAATAATTTTAACATTTTATTTTCACTTCAAATATGTATTTAATTTTTTTTTAACAATTTTTTTTGTATACAACCTAAAGCAGAAAGAATTTAAAATTAAATTCTCATTGAATTATTAATAGTTAATATATATTATAGCATATCTATGTGCTATCGATTGATTTATATTTTTCCAATATTTATTTTATTATTATAGTTACGTAATAATAATTATAGGATTGTTTTATATTGGATGTAACCATATTCCAGTACTTGTAAATTAAATTCAATCTAATTAAATAAAATTTCTGTAGGAATACCTACTTACCTGAAATGTATATTCAAGTACTACTAATTTTTTTTATTTTCTGAGCCAACTATAATATCTTGTAATTAATGAATTTACTCTCAGAAAACATAGATTTTTAATATCCATCTTTATTATTCCCTTACATGCTTTTGGTATATTTAATATAGGACAATCTATGACGAATGATAATGTGATTACAAGTGATCACTGTTTAATTGTTTGCTGATATAAAATAGAATTTGTAATCACAGCCTCATACACCATAAATATGACGTATTAAGTATATTCAAAGCATGCTAAGCAATAATAACCTGAATATTTTTTTAAAAACTGACTTTTCTGTGAGTATATTCATTATTTATTAAAATATAATACATGTATATATATATATAATTCATGTATCAAAGCATTGGGTGGGATGCAAACCTGCAAACCCGGTACAAGTGCTTGTAAGGCGGCGGTGCTGACCACTTGGCCACCAATGCTAGACATATATATTTTGTTTTTATGCATTGCATTTATTCCTAAATATCATACAGATTATATAAATATTGTAAGTAAATTATGTTTTATTATATTTGTTGCTATCTGCATTTGGAAATCAAAATTCTGTGAAGTTATATTAGACTAGGCATAGAATATTTCTTATAATAACTTCTTTCATATACACTTCAATGCGAACAAATTTTCTTAAAAAACTTCTTTATTTTCCTTACAGTTTCGACTGTCCATCAAATTCTGAGGAAGACTGCTGGACAGTCGAAACTGTAAGGAAAATAAAGAAGTTTTTTTAAAGAAAATTTGTTTGCATTGAAGTGTGTATGAATAAAGTTATTATATATATGAAGATATGCAAAGAAAGTAAAAGAGAAAATAAGAGTATATACTAAGTATAGAAAATAATTTCTCTGCGACAGATTCAAATTATTTTCTGTGTCAGTGATATTTTGAAAATGATGATAAAATTTATGTTTTTATTTAAACATTAGGCTATAAAAGTTACATGTAAAAAATAAATAAAAACGTAAAAAAAATAAAAATAATAGAAAATTAGTATAGGAAATATTTGAAATAAATTGATTTGTACTTTCAAGTATGAGAGTATTAATAACCTGAGCAAACATCATTCTGGATTGCCAAATTTATTAAAAAAATTGTAAATATTCACAGAGGATGACACATTTATTGAATCGTCACCGATTTCACTGATATCGTTGAAGTCATATGGATGATGACATCTCGGTCTTGTGAAAATATTTATGCTTGCTAAGCTCATAAAATAAACCATGACGGTAAAACGACGCAAGTATACTTGGTACAATACATATTGTTAAAATTTTATATTTGAACTCTATATAAGTATTATTTTACATAAATAAAAAAGTTATACTTGTATGGTTAATATATACAGGAATATTTTATCATCTCTAAATAAATATTATGTACTATTCCAAGCACAGTTCTCAAAGGCCATAAAATCCACTATTGTCATATTGTAGATATGTCATCCGTATAGAATAATGCTTAATAAGGTATATTTAATTATAACTTTTATTCCTTAACTCTAAATCTAATGTCGGTAAAGCAATACATGAAGAGAAATTCATAATTACTACTGAAAGAAATAAAAATCTAAATCAACACAGACGAGAATAAATAATTCATAGAATGCAATCAAGTCTGAAATTAAGATAAAATAGCCAAGAAGGCTGACTAATTTTTAAAATAAAAAGTAAAAATGGAATAGGCAAAATATTGAAGCATAGATAACAAAGTTGATCGATGGTTTATACTATAGATGGATAAATGTATTTCTCATTTACAGATCGAGTGATGAAACTGTAAATGTTTCGTCAGAAAATAAACGACCACTGCAGCAAATGTGATCATTATAAAGTGGAATGAGTATTAAATAATTTGACAGCAGTATATTGAAAGACATAAAGATTATACAATCTGTATTAACACATTTCTAACCGTTAATAAAAAATGCAATTAATAAATGATATGTCATTAACTAATTAAATAACATTAAATTTATTGTAATCAAGAGAGAGATATTAAAGCATTAAAAACATTAAAATGAGTTGTTATCCACAAGCGCACACACAAAGTTTTTATATAAATTATGAGTGTGAAGGCGTTGGTTAAATTAATACATAGGTAGCAAAACTGGAAAGGAAGAGATTTCCAAGAATTTTAGAACTATTAAAAAGTCATATAAATATATAAAAATACGAACCTTACCCATTAACTTAATAAGAGAAAAAAATTAGATTTTAAACATAGTTCTTATTCGTATAATACTAACGTGATTTTAGGAAATAGCTTACTTTTGGTACAATACTAATAAAGTAAAATAATATTGATTTAGATAATCTTTTTAAATTCCATGTTATGTACTTTACATATTCAATGATCTGCATTTAATAGATTATGAAAGTTGTTGAAATGCATATCACGATATATATATATATATATATAATATGAAAATACGGACTCTTAATATATTTATATATTATTTCACAGAGGACAGTGCTGGATATCTTAATCATGTGGGGTGATATATATATATGTAGTTTTAATTTAATTAATTTTACAAATTATATTCCCACTTTTTTTTTTGTAAAAATGTATTTTTCTAATAAAACAAAGGTATACCTTAAAAAATTTAAAAAAGATAGAACAATGAGCGATTTCGATTCTTTAGAGACGCTATACAATTTATGATGATAAAAAATAAGAGAGAGCTGACTTATGACTATTGTTAAATTATATAATTTATGGTCTGTTAATCATGTATATGAGATTAAACATTTAATATCTATCGCGTCTGTTGTTTATTAAATTCATTAAAGAAAACATATGATAAGGTATATCTTAGCTTGAATGAAAGATCAAGGTAGAAAAAAATAGTTCTATAAACATTGGTCTGGGGCTAAGAGTATTTCGGAAAGAGATTTTAAATATTTTCTTTTACCGCACTTATCAATTAAGAGCTTGTTTGTGGTATTGATAGCTCTCTGAATCACATTTTTGTAAATACAAGCTCATAAAATCAATGTCACGTTATATATGACTTGCTTTATTGATTATTAACTAAAATAATAGTTTCATTTTTATGATGATTAATACTATCATCTCATTCGGTCAAGTTAGCATTATGGACTAGAAAAATCCATAGATTGAAGTAAATACGTTGTCTGATAAGAGAGAAAAACAAGAATATAGGGCAGAAGTAACCCAAGAAAGAGCTTTATTTTCTCTACTATATTTCTATAGAGAACAAATAGTCTTCATTTAAAAGTGATTGAGCTGATGCAAACCAAAGACAATGGTATTTACTATATCTAATGACTGAATTTAAAAGCTTTAGATCAAAGATAAAATCTTAAAAATCTGATATTACAAAAATACTTTGACAAATATTAAAATGCACCAAAGTTTCAAAAATTAAATTAAAATTTGTCAGTAATTTGAGACTTAAAGGTAAATTTTGAGAACTGCCCCAAATATATATTTATATTAGATGAATATTGAGTAAAGATAATTATTTAGATTATGGTTAATATACATTTGAAAAAAAATGGATTAAATTCAAATACGTACAATGATATTGTATTTGATGATGATTACGGTTAAAGTAAATAAATAAAATTAAATTAAATTAGATAAAATAAAAATAAATAAAGAGAAATAATATAAATAAAAAAGATTAAAGTAAATAAAGACCAGCAAAAATTTTTTTTTTCTTTCAGTTTCAATAAATAAAATAAAATGAAACTTTAAGGTGTCAAACGTTCTAAATAAAAAGTTGGTAAATTAATTAATGCCTGATCATCTTCATTTATAAATAATTACTGTTATCTCTGCATGTCCCACAATGCATTGGATGAATTCTCAGGATAGTGGATATATTCATAGCATAATAAACGACAATGTTTGAAATGAGAGTCTTATACAGTAATAAACTAAATGGATTGATAAAAAAAATATTTTATTAACAATAAATATATAAAAATGATTATATATTTTCAATTATTTCTAAATGTGGAAACTATTAAAGATGTAATTATACTTTATTGAACACACAGGAAGTATATGTAAATATTTTAAGACAGGCTTTAACCTGTATCAAATGTGCCTTGAAATTTTTATAATAGTCAAGTAAATATTATTTTGCCGATAGAGGGACTTTACAAACCACAACACAAGATAGTGACTTTTATAAAAATAAGAGTGGTAGCCTTATCTTTAACTTAAATTTCTACTTATATAGGCCAATCTGAAGCATCCAGATTTGGGAGTTGAAATCGTTATTCTCTTCACTGTTTAAGTCCACTATTTCCTTAACCAATTAACCTTCAGTGAATGTTTGTGATTTACAATGAGTTAATGTTATGATCTTAATACTGGAAAATCTGTAAAGTATTGTAGAGTTGTAATTATATTGTATTGAGTGCACAGGAAGTATATGTAAATACTTTAAGATAGGCTTTAAACTGTATCAAATGTATCTTGAGATTTTTATAATAGTCAAGCAAATATCATTTTGCTGATAGATGGACACACAAACCATGATACAAGATAGCAACTTTTATAAAGATAAGAAAGCCATCTTATTTTTAACCTAAATTTTTATTTATATATGCCAATATGAAGCATCCTGATTTGGGAGTGTAAGATCTTAGAAAAATTATATTGTATCAGATCTTGCCAAAGGCAAAGATTAACATGTTCTAAATTACCTTTGACTGCAGATACCATTCTTTTACTATATTTATGAATGAGTTCTGATTAGTTTTTCCTAAGATAGTAGTTATTCTCCCTGTGCACAGATGATATTAGATAAGATATAGAATAGCATTTATTATGTTTCACTGGGTAGGTGTTTATTATGTTAGATTGGGTAAACAACACTTATGACAGATCTTATTACACATTCCACTTTTTTTCTCATGACATGATAAAATCAGCCAATTTCAGGTATTAGTCTTTGAACTTGATTGCACTTTGGGGTGTTTTCATTAGCATGGTTTCATTTGTCTAGCCACACATAGCAGACAGTCTTCTGCTAAATAAGTTCTGAGAACTTCCTGTTATAAATTGGGTATTGAAAAATGTTTTAAACAAGTCACCAATATATGGCTATCAGAATTTTTGGTGAAAAACTATTTTCTAATAGTCTCTCCTATTTGTCTGGAAACACTCTGCAATGTTTTTTTAGTGAAGTCTTGGAATAGACTAGATTAGATGAGATTGCTGTATCTATTCATTTGTGACTTACATACATTCCACTTGTTACTGTTTTTAAAACTTCTTACTGTACTCAATGGATGTTTTTCAAACAACAGTTCAACATAGTTTTTTCTGAAAATATCTTACTAGTTACAGACATAAATATTCCTTTTTATAAAATGTTGTGGAAACAAACAATTTTACAGATAATTTAAAGTATATCATTATTTGAAAATTAAATGAACAAAAGAAATAAATATTTTTTTGTTCTTTATTTGTGTATGATAGCAATATGAAGACAGAAAAACAATTATTAATGTCTTAAAAATTTATCAAAAACATTCTTAGTTTTACAAACGTCATATTTTCAATAACATATTTACTTCCAGCATTTAATTTACTATGGGTAAGATGTTTTATTTAAAATTTTTATTTAAATGGCAAATCAGGAAAGGCTTGTACAAAATACTTTTTTACTTTTATAAACTATGCAATTCAAAATTCTTGCCTGCATCAAAGTTATTTTTCCTTTTTTCTTTTACATAGTATAACTTATCATTTTAATGCATATAACCTATTACTCACCATATTTCCATAATAAATATTTAATAGGAACATTAAAATGTACAAAATATTTTTTCTTTTATTTTTTTTTGACAAGTATACTTGGATGATGTGCACGTTATACCTAGCGCACATGCGCACACACAGCAATTTATTATTCCTCAATTTATGAGAATTATTCATTAATATTTTTATTTAGCTTTGTAATGTAACTAATTCGTGTTTTTTTATGTGTCAAAGCGTCCGCCAGGAGGCGAACCCCAGGACAACTGCTTGTAAGGCTGCTGTGCTAACCACTCGGCTACCAACACTTGACAATTAATTCGTGCTGTTATCAGATTTGTTTTAGTTACATATCTCGTCCTTTTACAATTGGACAATAAAGCAGTGTAAAATTTCTTTTTTCATTTCTATACTTACTGCAAAATTTTGAACAATTTCTTTGACTAATTATGTTTGTATTCCCGCCACATCAATTCATAGTGTTTTATGATAAAGAAAATACATATGCCCATAACTTTACTGTTCAGTGATTTGATTGATATTAAGTATTAAAAGGATGGATATTGTTTCAACTCTAGGACTTCTAAACAATTCAACCATAAAACATTAAGTTGTACAATAAAACATGAACACTGGAATGATTATTTCAGGCTTGAATTCTGTTAAGCTACTCAGGTTCACACCAATTATCAAATACAATACCAATAATATACCAAGCCTTAATGCATTTGGAATCATACAGACAGATGAATAAATATTCAAACTTCATGTTGTTTCTTCTGAATCTTACAGGTAGGTGAGTAAACCATTTAAAAATGTGATGTGACATCATCTGAGGCAATATACATATCAAAATATCATATCACAGTAATTTATGTACACGATCATATCCTAATACATCTTTAGAGGTAAAACATATCTAAAAAATAAAATTTTTCCTTTTAAGAAATCAATGTACTTACTTCGCTTGTATGTTTCATAGGTATTTATTTATCACACAATTTATTACTATTTGTTTTAAAATTAATAAAAAATCATTCTTGCGTTATAGCGATTTGATAATTTCTCTTTATAGGAATTTTAACTGTCACTCTTTAAATTGTCATATATCACGTACATGTTACATATAATTTTATCTCAGATCATTTATCCTTTTAAACAGATTCATGGTTATCAGAGAATAAGACAGCCTTAATTCTTTTAAAATCAAGTTTTAATATTTAGACAGATACTTTTATAATGGTATTGGTTTCCTTAACTGAGTGGATTTGACAAATGTGCCATCTTCTCGGTCACTGTTGATTTCTTCCCACTGATTTGGATTCAATTATCTTCATTTTCTGAATCTACTTCTCTATTTCTTTTCCAATACTAGTTCCTAAAAATGATAAATTCCTTGGGATTTTTCTGGAATGTATGATTTTCTGGGCATGAAAATGTTCTAAAATGACATACTATGCATTCTTAATCTATGCCACCAGTATATCTTTTTTTTTTACGATCCTCCATAGTTTCATAATTTTTTAATATCTTTTATTCTAATATAATGAACAAATGACTTATTCTTTTGCTATAATTTCCTGATTTGTTGTGGGGAATTTGCTTCTCCATTGATTATACTTTTTTAGAATCTGAAGACTTATGTTGATGGTGTTTATAAATTCAGCCAATTGCACTATTGTTTTTCTGTCAATGCTATTGATCAACACAAAAGATTAATTATATCAAATATTCTGGACCATTTTGGCCTTCTATCATATCACACATGCAGACAATGTTCTTAATGTTGACACTTGATCTAAGAGGATTACTTTTTGATACTCTTCTGGAAAAGTTCAAAATTTGCTTTATATCAGAATACGAGTTTTTTTATTTTTTGAGTTTCACCATTCCTTATCATGTCCTTGTAGAAGATTATAAACAATAGCTACTTGCTGTATTTATATTAGCTTGTTTAATTTCAAATATATCTCTAAACATTCAAGGTGATTTCTGAGAAGCACTCCTACTACACCTCAGAACACCTAAATTTTGAAAAATTGATTAATACCATTGAAGGTCTCATAACATTTGTGTTGTAGTACGATTGTTGTAGTCTCATAACTTTTTTTTGTTTTCTTGCCTCGCTTGATTTCCCGTTGGCTATCTTCATTATCTTTTTTGTCCATTCAAGAAATACGTTTTGAGTAGCTTCCTTCTTCTTAGCATAATCCACTTTTTTATTATTTGAAATGCCAATAATTTCTTTCGGAGTTTTTTTTTTTGCAAATTCTGTTGAGTCCTTTTGAAATTTTATTTTGGATACTGAATTTTGAATTTCATCATTATCTTTATTCGCTTCTTCTACCACTTCCAATTTACGATTATTTCTACAATAACTTGGACACTTTTCTTTAATTTATTTTCATTAGTTGAAATAGAATTTTGGAGCATTTTCTTGAAATAAGTATGTAATTTTTTCTATACACTTCAATTTCTGTTGTATTTACTCTTGCATTTGAACAGCTATTTTCAATTTCACATTGCTTATACTCTCATGTACCACTACAAATTTTTTATTTTATCTTTTTTTAGTAGATTTTTTCAAATTCTTTATCTTTTTTTGCTGATTTTCTTTAAATGTTCACAGCATTTCTTTAAATCTTTGTTGGTTTTTTAAATTTTGTATACATTTTTTAATGTCGTTATTTAATTCTTTCGTAAATGCATACGACATTTCTATACTAAATATGTCTGTTTTCACTTTGGAAAACTTTTCTCTGCTTAAATGGAATCTTGTTCCATTAGCTCTGATTTTTTTGGCTGTAGTAACTGTAGGGTTGCTGATGTATTATTGTTTAATTGGGCTTCCATCGTTTTCTCTTCAATACGTTATCATCTCTTTCTCTGTCATGTTCGTTAATTAAAAATATTGTGACAACAATAATGATTCTAAAAGTGTCATATCTGTCATGCAAAAAGTAATGTGGTGTATCAATGTTTTTGTGGATGCATGTTATCATTTTTAAGGAGAAAAGATTAAAGGAGCATTGATTATTATATAAAAGTAAAAATAATAATGATTTAATGACTCCGTTTTCATTGACCCTGAAACTACACACTCATACACACACACATACACCCCCCCCACACACATATATATATATTAAAAGCATAAAGCTAAATTAATCAATACACTAGCCAAAAAATAAACTCTAAAACACTACTAATGGTTTCATTGTTACAAGAAGACTTCTAAAGCATAAAAACTACAAAATAATATATTTATAATAAACATTACCCACAATTGTGCTTATCTGCCATACATCCTTAATATTAAAATAACTTTTAAATAAGATAATTGTTTCAGACTCATAAATTCTTAATAATAAAAATTCTTTACTTCTTTTTATTTCATTTCACTCAAAGAAGACAACCTTAGCTTCATCAAAATTATTAGTGTGGTCTGTATCTTTTTCAAGAATATTTATTTCTAACACTACTTTTATGTACTTATATTATTTTATCTAAACTCAAACGATTCTGACCTATATATAACTTCTTACAAAAACAAGGGATAGATCAAAATAGTTGGAGTATAAATGAAAGAATAAAGGTACATCAAAGTAAGATTAAAATAATATCTTATTTATGCTTTATATATCCATGAAAAAGATACAGGTCACACTATTAATGTGGATCAAGCTAATGTTGCATTATCTGAAAAAATAAAATAAAAGACGAATTAAAGAGTTTTTATGATTAAAAATTTGTTATTTTGAAGCAATTAATTTATTTAAAACATCTTTTAATATTAAGGGTATATGAAATGTAAGTGGAATTGTGGATTATGTTTAGTATACATATGTTGATTTCTGGAGTTCTTTACACTTGAGAGGTCTGCTTATAGCAGTGAAATCATTGCTAGTATATTAGAGTTTATTTTCTTGGCTAGATTGTTTGAGTTCTGATTTTGAGTTATATATATATGTATATATACTGTATATGTTAATTTTAATATTCGTATGGATAAATGAATATATATATATACTGTATATGTTAAATCTAATATTCATATGGATAAATGAATTTATAGTATTATGCCTGAGGGCTTCTGTGTAATAAAAATATAATAGGTAAATAGCTGACATTTCAGTGCAATAATAAGTAGTTTCCTCAGAGCTTCTTCTTTCTCAATTTATAAGAATGACCTTACTTCTTTGACACTGATTTTCTTGGCTATAATGAGTCTAGAGTGTCTGATGTATCCATGTTTAATTGTGTTTCCATCAGTTTTTCTTGAAGGTGTTATCATCTCTCTCTCTCTATTATATATATATATATATATATATATTTGGGTACAAACTGTGTATTATTTTGCATTACAATCCGATATTTTGACAGACTAGCAACCGCCATTATTAAGGTTAACTTTTGAAAGAACAATTGTTGGATCTCAAAGAATAACATGACTCAGTGAGAGATGAGAAGTGAAATTCAACTTGAAGTAGTTCAGCATTCACAATATGAGGTTTATCAAAATGTTTATTTCCCTCTGTTTTTTCACCTATTAATTTAAATTTAATATTAGATAAAATGATAGGTTTCCACATAGCTGGAATACGTTGTGCTCCGTCAGCCTTATTTAAACCAGTAGGTCTCTTTAATATTTCAATTGATTTTTTCATGGTTCTTAAACCATATCTTTCCAAATTAGCAAGTATTTTTGTATGGTCAAAATCAGGTTGTTGATCAAATTCTAAAAAATGGCAAGTAGACACTGATGTGCTAATTTTTTTGATTAAAAGCATTTCTATGTCTGTTAATTTTGACATTTATTCATCTATTAGAATGACCCACATAGCTTCTTGATCATTGCAAACATGGAATTTTATAAACTCCTTGGTGTTCCAAAAATATTCTGTCTTTAGGTTTATACAAAAAATCACCAATTTTTTTGCCAGTAGAAAAAGTAGTCTTTATATTAAATTAAGATAGTCTACTACTGATTTAATCAGTAACCCCTTTAATGTGAGGTGAAATTATTCTATTAAAAGAGGAATTACCAATTCTATCCTTTTTTTCCTTTTTAGTATTAATGTTATGTAAAGCCTTACATATGATGTTTTTATTATAATTATTAGAAAGTAGAATATTTTGTGTAAGTTCTGATCGATTTCCTTAAGGCCTCCAATAATATTAATTAAGGCTGTAGCCTCAAGCACATACATATAAAATGCGATAGTAGGGACCTCTACAGGTCTTAAACCACAAGCTTACTCTTTGAAAGAAAAGAAAAATCAAATGGTTTCATTTCAGTTAACAGCAAATATTTCATAAACTGTCATGTATAGAAAACATTGTGTTTTGGAAAATATTAAAATATATAAACATAAATATATAATATATTTTTATAAATAACTTATATGAAATTAGCATTATTTATTATTGTTACATATATCTTAGTGTTTAATAATAGATATTTATATTAAATATTAATAACCACACTTTGGGAGCCTGAGGTTAAACAATACTAATCTGCCAATAAATGAAAGTAATGAATGGATTATTGAATTATTAATCCTAGACAGTAACTAATTTAGTAATATTCCTGGAATAGATAAAAATATTTGTATATTAGCTTGATTATAGAAGTAAGTATATATAAAATTCATAGCTTTTGGAAATGTTTTATTTTCATGTAATTAAAAAAAATGTTTAAGAAATAAAGTAGTTGAAATCATTAAAAATTAGACTCATTATTTTTCTTTCATATTCATTTATAATTACAAAAACTCTTAGTTATAATAATCAGTATTAATTATGCAATTATCACCTTCATTTTCAGCAATGTTAGTAATTGAATTGTTAATTACAATGTAATCTTAAGAAATAGATGCTCTTTCTCAGCTTTATATTTAATCGCATATTTAGTGCTGTTTTTTGCATTGGTTCTAAAAGTACTCAAAATTTCGTTAAATGTTAAAATAGATTAAGCAATTTATACTTAATATATATAAATTTTGAGAGAATAATTTTCAAGAGTTACTTTTAGTTAAAATAATTTAATGTATCCTTGTATGCAAAATGATGTTTGTAGACAATAAATATCTCAGCCGAATATAATTAAAATCACAATTTCATAAACAGTCGGTATTTAGACAAAGACAATTACAAAGAAATATATGTATGCACAAATATAGTTACACAGCATTAATAAATTTTGCTGTTATTTATATTCATAATAAATATTGATATGTACTTTTTGTTTATTCATTTTTACTATACGTTTCTAAAATGAATTTAACTATAAGTGATGACATAAAATTAATATGTTCACATTTTTATATTCATATATCTGTATAATTTATATACATTTACATAGTTGCGTTTTTTAATTACTAGTGAATCAACATGGGCCCAATAATGTTTTTGATTATTTTTGGCATTCCTTTATCTTATGGTGAAAATGAAAATTCTACAAACAGATGTCCACCATCCAGAGATGGTATCGACTGCACATGTAACTTTCTGTATGTTCGCTGCAGTCCTAAGCATAAAATGGATTCTGTTAGAACCTATTTTCAAGGCCATTATCCAATGTATATGATAGATATTATACTGATAGGTATTGAATACCTTCCAAAAAGAGCAGTTGGTGAAGTTACAGTGTTTGGGATCGCTTTTGAGGGTAGAAGTTTAAAGCACATAGACAGAGATGCTTTTATGGGAATTAATATGACATCATTAAAGATAAGAAAATCTTCAATATCAGCAATACCTGAAGAATCCTTCCACCATCAACCATATTTAAAATATATTTTTTTAGATTCTAACAAAATTACTGATTTTCCAAATTTTCCATTCAAATATCTTAATAATATAAAATTATTAGACTTATCTGATAATCTTATTTCTACAATCAAAAGTGAAATAGTAGAAAAACTTAAGGAATTGGACAAGGTGGATGTTTGGGGTAAGATTTTTTTAAACTATCTATAATAAAGCAGGAATACTAGATTCTCATGTCACTTATTCACTACTTTACATTATACACTATTTTAAAAATATAAAACAACACTAGCAAATGTTAAACTTAATCAAAAACAAATTAATAATAGTAATATTAGCAATAGAAAATATAATAATAATAGTTAAAGGAATAGTGGTAGCAGTAGAAATAAAGTACAGAAGCATGAATTTGTCTTGGTCATTTGTTTTCATCATGGTTAATGGCAATGTATCTTTATAACACTATATATATATATATATATATATATATATATATATATATATATATATATATATATATATATATATATATATATATAATATATATATATATATATAATGATTGAAATAATAACTTTAACAGTTTACAAACTATTACAAACAAACCTTCAATCCGCAGAAATACTTTTGGTTAATTTCTTAAACCTGCCTCAACTGCCATTAAATTCAAAAACCAAAGTGAAAGAAAATGTCATCAATTCAAATTCCATGAATCTAGTATTTTAATGTTAGCAGCTTGTCGATTTATTAAATGCATTTTATTCCTTTTTTATAAAAATTGCCTCTTTAATTTTCCTTTTACTATGGTTTCTCTCTTCATGAAGAATTTTCACATTTTCAAAATAAAATTTAAATTTATATTTAAATTTATATTTCTTCATGAAGAGAGAAACCATAGTAAAAGAAAAATTAAAGAGGCAATTTTTATAAACAGGAATAAAATGCATTTAATAAATCGAGAAGCTGCTAACATTAAAATACGAGATTCATGCAATTTGAATTGATGACATTTGCTTCTGCTTTTGTTTTTGTATTTAATGGCAGTTGAGGCAGGTTTAAGAAATTAACTGAAAGTACTTCTGTGAATTTAAGGATTATTTGTAATAGTTTGTAAACCATTAAATTTATTATTTCAATTATAATTACAATTTTGTTTTTAATTAATGGACATTTCATTTATTTTACACACACACACACACACACACACATATATATATATATATATTACTAGATGGAGCTTTACTAATAGCTCACTATCAAGCTTAGTTTACATAAACACTGAGAGAGATAGAATTAAATATCTCTTTCAAATTGTCTCCAACCTTTAAGCCATGGTTTCTATCTCTCTCAGTGTTTATGTAAACTAAGCTTGGTAAAGCTCCATCTAGTAAGATAAAATGTAAACTATAGCAAGTTATGAAATGTATAACTTGTTTTGTTTATCATATATATATATATATATATATATATAAACCATTATACAATTACAAATATTCATTAACACCCTCTGTTTAAAAGTCTATTATTGCGATATAGACTTTTAAACAGAGGGTGTTACTGGATATTTGTAATTGTATAATGGTTTAAATATTTGTATGATTCTCAGTTAGTGTTAATGGTAAATATATATATTGAAACAGACAGATCGAAGAATCGATCTTAGTTTCATGGTTGTCATTTAAGAACGGTAATTCTAAACCACTATTTACCCGCAATGAGACTTTTTCTATTCCAAGCCACATAAAGTTTAAGTTATTTATTTTGTGTTTGTTTAAAAAGAATTTAATGTAAAGAGTATGAGTATAAATGACACAAATCATGATGAATAATATTTGTGTGTGTGTGGTTTGTGGATTTATATTAGCTCAATTTAAAAGTTTCAATTGCGTGTATATTTTCTTTAAATTTTAATTTTGCAAATTATACAAAGTCATTTAAAAATGCTGATCAAAAGTCACATTCCTTTGATCAGTATTTTTAATCAAAATCTTACTTGTACAAAATGTATAGAATAATTAATTTGTACTTTGATAAATTAAGATAATGAATTTATATTTTGTATTCACGAATTCCAATGTAATTGTTTTGTCAATTTAGAATCATGTATTAAATTTAAAAATAAATGAAAACCGAACAATGGAAATGAGAAACGGAGAACTCTTATCAAGAAAGGCAAAGGCTATTGTATAGTAAAAAAATTAGATATTGCTGGAGGCCGGAAAATCAAAGGAGGCGGAGTCATGAACAAAAACTAGGCAGAAAGGTCAACCGTAGCCATCTTAGATATAATATAGGGACTCTAACTTTTGACTTGGCTGTGCTTAGATCGTCTCAAGCTACAGCAAAGTAGTTGTTCCAGAGAAATCACTTCAACCGTTATTAAGAAGTTGCCCGGTAAACTGCAATAATGATGGGCTAAGTCCAAGAAGCTGATTCCTGTTCTGCCAAGTTAAATCTTTCGTACCGCTGATCTGTAATGTTTTCCGTGCTTCCAGTCTTCCAAATTCCAACATTTAAATTAACCATGCCATTCTAAGAAATTCAAAATGCGTGCCTACGTTCTTCATACATATCACCACAAGAAGAAAAGCCGGACGAAGAAAGAATGGTAACTTTTGTTACATGAACTTTTTTAACTTTCCTCTCAGTAATAATTTTAAATTTAATCTGTTAACCTAATTAATTGCATGTAAATTTCTTGTTTTCCATTTGAAAATGTTACACAAAAACCTGTCAGTAAATTTCTTCTCTAATATTTCTGTGCTCTAGTCTTTAGATGATAATTATTAATATTTGTGCCTACTAATAATCCATTTGTGAATACATTTATATTTTTACTATTACTTATTTTACAAACAAAATGATGCCAATAATAATATTTCTCAACTCTAATTAAAGTCAGTAAAGTTTATCTCATAATATTTATTATATTCATTTTAAAAGTAATTTTCTTTTATCGAACTAAAAATTGTTTCATTTATGTTGAGTTGAGAGATATTCAAGTATTTTTATTGTTTCCTTTACTTTGTCATGATATTTTAATCTATACTCCAAATCTCAAATACTTAAAATAGTCTAAAATTTTATTATATTTTTTATATATTATTACGGAGTAATAATAATAAGTGAATATTTTATTGCTATTATTACCTTCCGAACAATCTGGGGAGTTATGGGTTTCAGAGTGAAATTAATTAATTGTTACTTTTGCGATCGTTTGATTTCGCCCTGTTATTATTGAATAGTTATATCAGGCTGTTGCGTAGAACATGTTACGGATAGATAAAATGGTTTATATAATTTCGTTTTAAAATCCACTTCCGATCACTCTTCCTCGATGTTACGGTGGCAATGCCTTTACCTTCGCCTAAGTTGGCGTCTCATTTTACTACCATATGGAGAGAAAGAAATTCTTCTCCAGGTAATCTCTTGGATCACCGGGGTTCGAAAATGATCCCGGCTGGTTGTAGTGTCTCGGATCTACTTGGGGGCATTAAGACTTGTCAAAGTACAAGCCGCCCGGTATTCCATTCATGCACCGCAAGTTATTATTGTAGTGTACCTTAATCCTCGCAACCATTAGTACATCAGTATTATATATTATATTTTTATATAAAACCGCCTCCCATTTATCCGTGTACGCAATGGTTCGAATCTATTAAATAACACAAATTAATATAAGCTAGTAGTTAAATATTTTAAGTGCTCCAATTACTCTGATTCTCATATCAACCTGTATAACCATTTAAACACATAAATATTGGCATGAGTTTGTTAATCAGTACAAACCGGTTATTGATGACTAGCAGCAATTTATTATCAAATACATATGAGAGTTTTACCGTACCTGTAAATAATATTATTCAATGCTTTCAAGAATTTATTAAAATTTTATCTAACCTAATTTTGTCTCTCTTGCATTATTACTCTCGACATCTAGTCAATCACCTGCTGTCTGTATCGACAACTTAAATATATACATTAAATTATTAGCCGTACCAATATCCCGACTATAAGGGATCTATGAAATAGCTGATTGTAGGTAATTTAGTCTGTGTTTTTCGATGAGCTAGTAAAGGGGAAACCCCGTACCAGTAATATTGTCATCGGTGGGTCATGCCAGGGTTTTGGGTTTGAATTTAGTTTGCATTTTGGAATTTATTCCTAGACGTGGACTGGGTTTGAATTCGGATTACTGTGTGTGATTAAGCATGGTGATTTTTACCGGTACAATATATATATATATATCATTAACCATTATCAATCCACTGCAGGCTGAAGGTCTCTCCAAGGTCAATCCATCTCTGATCTTTAGCTGCTCTTCTCCACATCACCCCTGCACACTTTCTCACATGTGATCTTTTTCTGGGTCTTTTACAATCTCTTGGAATTCAGTTCAAGATTTCAATTGTCCATCTATTATCATATCTTTTAGCAATATGACCAGCCCAACTCCACTTCAATCATTTAACTTTTTCACTAAGGTCAGTAACACCTGTTTATTCTCTTACCCATACATTGTGTTTTTGATCTCTTCTGCCAACATACATCTCTCCATACTTCTTTGAGTGGTCTGAAGTCTCTGTATTGCTCTTCTATTAAGTGTCCAAGTCTCAGATCCATAAGCATGAACTGGTAAAACACATTGTTTTAAAACATTCCTTTTCAAACAGATAGGTATATTTCCTATTAGTATCAAGTTATTTCTACCAAAAGCACTCCAAACAATTTTAACCTATGATTATTTTCAGCCATTATGTTTCCATCTGTACTAGTAATATGACCAACGTATTTGTAAATGTTAACTTCTTCTAATTCATCATAATCAATCTTTATTTTCATATTTTGAGAAAATCAATTAAACAGTATTTTATTCTTTGTAATATTTATATTTGGTCCTACTTTCCTATCTTCATATGATAACTCATGCAACATTTCCTGCAGCTCATAAGCATTATTTGCAAAAAACAACTATATCATCTGCAAAATCTAAATGACTTAAATAATCTCCATTTACTTTCACTCGTTTAGTTTCCCGTTTTAATAAACAAAATACTTCTTGCAGCACTGCTGTAAAAAGTTTTGGAGATATGGAATCACCTTGTCTTACACCCATCTCAATGTTGACTTCTCCAGTATCATTATGTAATCTAATTTTTGCTGTGCATTTTTATAAATATTCTTTAAATTATGACAATATCCTGGATCTATACCTTGATAATCCAATGCTTTAATCACTGAAAAAAGTTTATAGAATGAAATGCCTTTTCATAATGTACAAATCCAAAAGTTAATGACAATTCATATTTATTTGTTCTTTTTATAACTTTTCTCAATACCTGAATATTATCTACTGTACTAAAACCACATTTAAATCCAGCTTGTTCTCTTGGATGGTGGAAATCCAAAGTACCCTGTAGACTAGTTGTAATTATCTTTGTAAAAATTTTATATAAAACTGATAAAAGGCTGATAGGTCTGTAATTTCTAATATCTTCTTTATCACCTTTTTTAAATATTAATATTATTACTGCATTCTTTCAATCATCTGGTTCATCTTTATCATTTAGACATTTGGTATATAATTTTGCTAAAATTGTTTCTATTTCTTCACCTGCTTCTTTTAATATATCAATTATAATTCCATCATTATCTGAAGCCTTTCCTTTCTTCATGTATTTATTTGCATGTCTCTCTTCTTCATTTCAAATTATGGGCAATTCAAAAGATGTAATAGATATAGGCGGTACTTGTTCTTTATTACTATATAATTCTTGATAAGAGTCTGTTACCCTTTTTGTGGTGCCATCTCTCTTTTTAGTAATAATTCCATATTTTTTCTTATTGCAGATACATATTTTCTACTAATACCAAAATGTTATTTTACATTCTAGAAACATTTAGTTTTTTCTACAGCTTTCTTTGCTCGTTCACAGTTATACCTTCTATCATTTTCAACTATTTCTGCACCATTTTACAAAATACGAGATATTCAATCCTTTTTAATGCATCATTTTTGTGTATCTTCATATTCATTCTTTTCTTCATAAATTCTCTAGTCTCAGTAAAAATTTTATTGATCAATTGTCGCTTTTTTCTATCAGCTTTTTTTGTTGCAGTTTTTAAAAGTGTATCAGTAATTTTCATATTAATCGTTGAAATCTGAATCATGTTCAAAACCTACTAATACCTGAAACCGATTTGTAAGTTTTAATTTAAATTCATTAGAATGTTTATGAAGATTAGGAATATCAACTGTAAATATTGTTTTTCTTAATATTTTTTGTCTCTCTAGTTTTGCATTAACACATATCTTACATCTTACTAATCGATGATCACTTCCTGTGTTAAAATTGTTAAGAACATTACAATCTTTAAATATATATTTTCCGTTAGTAAAATATAATCCATTTCTGCTGTACCTTCATTTGGATGTTTCCATGTCTGTTTCCTTTTAACGTTTTTCTCAACCAAATAATTCATAATATAAAGTTTTTCTTTTTCTGCAAACTCCACAAGTCTATGTCCTCTCTCATATCTATTATCATAACCAAAATTACGTACAACACTTTCATCTTTCATTTGTTTACCAATTCTAGCATTAAAGTCTCCCATAACAATTTTAAAATGTTGTTTACTCTGATCAAAAGCCTTTTATACATCCATATAAAAATTTTCTACTACTTCATCACTATGAGAACTTGTTGGGGCATAAACCTGAATTATCTGCATTTGCTATCTGCTATTAAGTTGTATAACTAATCTAGCCATTCTGTATGATACACCAACAATGTCCACAATGTACTTCTTTCACTTTGTATTTGTAATGAATCCTATTCCACTTGTATTTTCAATATTTGTGCTTTTAGATTAGAGTACATGTCCATTTGTTAAAACAATTGTCTCCTCACCTTTTCTTCTAACTTCACAAAGTCCATTAATGTCCCATTTAATATATGACAGTTCTTCTTCTAAATCTTGCAATCTTCCTTCACTTGAAAGTGATCTGCAGTTGTGAGTACCTAAATAAAAAGTCATCATCAAGTGGCAGCCTGGGTCTGCAATCAGGTTATTCTTAACACTCTCTGCCTTCAGCCACCAACCACTGCCTTGGTTGGTGACTTTACAGCCTCCTGGGAATAAGGGCTATGATTTACTTTGGCCTGTCATAATTGTATATATGTATTGGAAAAATATTTGTCATTTACACAAACATTCATTTTGCCTTATCATGCAACTGAGAAGAAAGACCATAATGTTTCTTGATCTTATACTTACAGTTAAAACGCCAATAAACTCACCATGCTGGCTAATGCGTGTTGGTGAGCAGCCCATCCATGTTCATATACTAGATGAATAATCACATAGTATTAACAGCTGCAATGGCAGGAATGTATCGAGTGGACATTAGGAATTTGCCCTGCTCAGTTCTTTTGAGGGAATCAATCAAAGAGTCTTCTTTCAGTTAATAGCAAACTCCTTTCTGCATATATATATATATATATATATATATATATATATATATATATATATATATATATATATATATGCGCGTGTGTGTGTATTCATTAAAAACCAGTCAACACATAGACAATCCCAATGTCAATAACAATAACTGATTTTTAAACTGTTGTCTGGGCAACCTTTTTTTAACAATAAGGGTGGAATCCAACATTTATCAATGGACTAATATACTTATTAGAACTAAAGACTGCAACTTGATCACAGAAATTGAAATTATTAATACAAAGAAGTTTAAGTAAAATTCTTTAAACAAGTAAATTTGTGAATGTCAAATAATAAATAAATTATAACATTACCTTCTGCAATTACAAAACTTAAATAATTAGTGTAATAATACTCAAGGCTTTTGAATAGGCTTATAAATAATCATCAAACATCAGTCAACACTTAGACAATCTCAATATCAATAATAATCAACAATTTTAAAACTGTTGTAAAAAAATCTATACATGGTTTTGAACCTCGATACTAAAAATATACAATCAATGATATATTTTAATGAGATCTTTAAAATATACTCTAAATTTTGGCTCAAATAAATATGAAATATGAATGGATATTAAAGTTCACTTTTCAAAATGATTAAATAAAAAAAAAAATATTAACAAATATAATGGTGTATTAAACCATCAGACATCACATGATCACTATTTCTAATGTTTGCTCATTACTGGCTTGCATTGAATGGCATTATTGTGTGGAGAGTTTTTCCTGTTTTAAATTTGATGATGATGATTTATGATTTCAAAGTACAAGTACTCCCAAAAGTATTTTGTTAGTTTTTTAATTTCAATTAAAAAAATAAAACAATTCTCTCAAATTTTTCAAAAATATAATTTGGAAATTTTTTTAATTCAGACACCAGTTGGCTATATAGCTGCACACACAAAAAAAATAATTAGATAGTTGGCAGTATGTTCCTAAGGTTTGAGTATAAAAAATATCAATTAATGGGGGAAAGTAATATTTAATTTCCTTAGATATATTTTTAATGGGTTTTTGTTTTAATGAATTATTTTTACCCTCCCAGTATGATAGTTTGAAAATTTTCCAATGTTAAATGTATTTAAAATTAATAATCAGAGTTGGTTTCTTTCTTTATCTTTTTTTAATAAGAAAGGGAAATCAAGTCAGTGCAATTAACTGATTATTTTTGTTTTTGTTTTTCTTTTTGCAAAATATTTGGTTTTAATTATAAAAGGTCAAACGTTTTATGATATTAATTTAAGTTCTTGACTTGTTTTTACTATCTATGATTAAGGAGGTAATTGTCTAGTTGGACTGCCCCCATAGTATTAAAGATATAAAGTAATAATTATCTATAATTTATGTATTGAACTTAATAATAAAATTTATTAGTGTTTAGATTTAAATCTAGCAAAAATTTATTATTATTTGGAGGGACACCAGTTCAAATGGTATCCAACATATATGCTGAAGCACCATAAATTGACCCAATATAATCAAAGTTAAAAAAGTAAATTTGTAATTAAAATTAAAAAAAAAGACTGAAACTAAAAATTAAATTCGATGATAAATTGCATAATAATATAAGTTAAAATGGGTGAGTAGTGTAAGAAGAGAAATAGACTAAAGCAAATAAATTATAACATTAAAAATATAAAATAATTAAGAATACAAAATAAAAAAAGGAGAATATGAATTGTACATAAGAAAGAGAGAGAAAAAAGCAACCAGAGAGATAAATAAATTTATTATTGGGGACTGTTTGCCGCAGGTAGGAATTAGAGAGGTCTGGTAGGTTTTTGAAGGTACTCACACACACTTTTTTTGACTTTAAAAATATTTAAAAAAATAAATAAACCAAATAAAATAAAATTTGCATGAGAGTCAGTAATAATTATAAAACCAAATTTAATGTATTCTAGAGATGAAACATAAATGGAGGCTCAAAATAAAGAAAAAAAGGAACATAGAAAAATGCACAGAAATATTCGATGAACAAACAGTATGGTTAATACAGGAAATGATGATATCCCGTCTAAAAAAAGGAAAATACTAGAAAATAAAAAACAATGGTCACAAGTATAAAAGTTATCAGACAAAATAGATAAAACTAAAAACAAACAGGAAAAGAAAAGCATAGATAGGTATGCACTCATATTTAAATGGCTCCAATATTGTGAATCGAATTTTTTAAAATAAAAATAATTTCAGGGCAGACAGGGGAAGCTCCAGTTAAACACCTTGGCAGTCTGGAATGCTATTTCACATGTAATCAGTTGAGTGAGAAGGCAATGGTAACTATAGATTTTTGTCATATTCAAGATGATGCTAAATTCTGACGGAATTCTTTACTGAAAAAAACAGTTAAATTCATAAAATATAGATAGTCCTTATTAGAATACTATTTGGCAGAGGAGCAACAAGAAAACATTAAGCACTGGATACTTCAGGATAAATGGTGACCTGGTGAATCATTCACTTAATTTTTTTACTAGCAAGTAATGAAATTAAAATTGTTGATGGATAACTCACTATCAGATCATCAAATCATGCAAATAAAAAAGTGTAATTTACCACAGAATACAGAACAAAAGATGATTGGGATGGGATGTAAAACGGTAGAGCAGATAGATGATTGCTTAGTGAAATGGACAGCACAAGGCAAAGTATGAAATTAGGGAAAGGGAATTTGGACCTCCATGAATAGGAAGTTATGTAAATAGCACAAAGTGCAACCCACATAAAAGGAACTGGAATAGAATAATAAAGAAATTTACAGCCTAAAATGCTACGGGCAGAAACAAAAACATAAGATAGAATATAAAGGAATATTCACCCTCATGTAGAAAATTTAGTGTGCACATGGAATGAAAGAGGGTCAATGATAGCACCTCAGCATTTCCCTAAAGTAAAAGCAGTTTTGGGTGGTTATAACAGAAATTCTGCCGGACTTAGGCAGTCAAGTGTTGATAATGTCACAGAATATATTTAGACAAATCAGCTGCATAAATACTAATATAAAAATCTTGTCATTAAAAGCTACATATATAACTATCACAAATAGTAAAAAGGTCAAATTAGTGTCAAATCAGGTCTGGTTAAATGTGGATAGAAAAGAAAATGCAGTCATGTTTTGGTTATCTTAGAGAGATTAATCTGTAAGGTCATACATGGGTCAGATTTTATGCATAGGACCAGATATGTGGACTATAATCTATGTTAGATAAGATTAAATGACAAGGTATTGACTTTTATATTGGACAAAATGTATAAATCCACTATAACTTGCGGAATAAAAAATACAGACTTAAAAAATGGAAAAAAGTAAAAAAAAAAAAGAATAAAAATGTATAAATTAATATCAAAGAAGCAATTAGGGCAGGTGTTGAGTGAATAAGAAAATTTTTGGCCATCCCTGTGGTAAGACAAGGCTTTGAGAACAGGATAAGACTCATAGAATATCTCCCATACCAGATCAGGCATACCCTATTCCTCATCAATGCAAGAGGAAGGTCAAAGAGCAGATAGAAAAATTGCTGAGATTGGGAATTATATGAAATGCACATCACCTTTTAATAATCCCTTGTAACATTAAAGAAAAAGATTGGGTCTATCCAACTGTGCTTGGATGTGAGACAACTGAATAAAATAACTATCTCTGATGCAAATGCTCCATCCATAAATAAACTATTAGTAAAATTTCATAACAAAAATGTGTTTTTGACATTATGCCTTTACCACCAATTACTGCCAGATCAAGTTACATCCCACAATGAAAAGTATACAACATTTTGATTCACTAGGCATGCTTACAACTTTAACAGAATACTGTCTGGGTTAAAAAATAGTGGGATGGGGCTAAACAGTATCTAGACCAGGTATTATTAGATGAAATAAAAATGTAGTAGTGATGTATGTCAGTGACATAATTTTAGCATCAGAAAGTGTAGAAGAACACTTCACTCATTTAAAGCAGCTATTGCAATGGTGTAAACAAAAAGGAATCAAAATATAAATCTTGTTGTTGGTTTATCAAACCAAAGTACCAAGTCTTTATAATCAAATATTACCTGGACTCCCTTCCCATGAATGCTTACCTGGCACACTGAAGAAATATAAAGAAGATAGATCCTATGTGCCAGATGTGTGGCAGGGAAGAGAAGTCAATCAATCACATATTTATAAGTTGTAATAAATTAAATTACCATAGACTACTCTTCACAAGATGGACAAATAACCCATTTGGACAATTTATACCCATTAAATGGTGCTTGAAACAAGGTGTTTATGCAGAATTAAGGCTTACAATTTTCATATACTTCACATTATGGTTCATACAATGTGAAATCACTATTGGGAAATTGGGATATTTATAGGGAATGGAAGTAAAGAAAATCATAGAAAAAAAATCAAACAAAGAATTAATTTAATAGCTCCATATTATTTGGTAAAATACATTTGGAGAAACTTCAAATAAAGAAGTGGATCCTTAAATCTACAGAATTGAACTGCTGGAGAAGCAACAATATACATAAAACTAAATATGTTAAATCTGAATAACTTGCATCTAAAACATAATGTAAAAATAAACAATTTATATTATACTAATAGAAAAATGTAGGTTTGTACTGCTTAATAAAAAAAAATTAAAAAGAAATAAAGTTAAGTTTTTGGGTCACATAATAAGTTGGAAAGGAATTCAAATGCATCTTGAAAAAAATTCAAGCAATTCAGGAGTTTCTGTTCCCAAAAAATAAAAAAAAACATTTATAAAACACCAAAATTGATATGGAGCTACTATTGCAATTTCTAAAAAAAGAAAGTCTTTGGGCATGGCTAGCACACCTGATAGCAGTTTTCAATATATAAAAACAAGGTTCTTAAAGGTAAGTTCTGTTATCATATCCTGAATTTCACAAACTATTTTTATACAAACTGACAGTAGTGAGGTTGGATTAGGTACTACCCTTTTTCACATCCAAGAGAGAGGCCAGCAAAATGTCTTTTCCTTTATAAGCCATTTATTGAAGGGTCATGAATTAAATTACACAGTGATGAAAAAGGAAGCTTTAGCAATCGTTTGGGCTTTTGAAAATTCTACCAGTTTGTAAATTGGTTCACAGGTATTTTTTGTAATCATAGATCAAAAGAGCCTTGAATTTTTAAACTATAGTTTCTTGACAAATATTCAGCTAATAAGTGGATCCCATTTCTCCAAGAATTTAATTATAGTGTAAAATATTACAAATGGACAGCGACTGTAGTGGCAGATACATTAAGCCATTATCCCCCTTTCCCAGACCAACAGCATTTAAGCTGCAACAATCTGTATATTGCCACAATGGAAATAGATGGAAGTGAGTCTGTCAAAAATGACCTCTGGAGGTTAAAAAAGTCAAAGAGAAGATTCTGACTTCTGGTCAATACTGAAATATCTGTGTCATCAACTCATAAAAAGAAGCAAAAACAACCTGCTGTGGAGAGATAGAAAGGGCTATTACATAAGAGGGATTTTTTACAGTACAGAACAAATGAAGCCCTGCAGAAGTGAATAATTGAATTTGTTCATCAAAGATATGGATATTGTGGAGCAAGTAAAGTCAAGGGTTTGTTAAGTCATTGTTTCTACTGGCTTAGGATGTATGTCAGTATTCTTGCCCTATAACCAAATATGAGCTATGACTTAAAACCACCCAAGACATCAGGCATAGATCTGCTTATGCCCATCCACTTTCAACAACCAAATAACTTAGTAGCCAAAGATTATTATGAACCATTGTTCCCATTTAATAAGATGAGATATCTAGTAGTAGTTTATGATATTTTTTCTAAACTGATGGCTGCATACCTTATGTCACAAGCAAATACCAAGAAAATTATATGAATATTAGATCAGTGGCATTTTGAAACTGTTGGAGTCCCAAATAAAATTATCTCTGATCACCAAACTCCATTTATTTCCAAAAAATAGAAGAAATGTAACAATAAACATAAGATAAAACACATACTCATGTATATTTGTAACCCACAGTCTAATCTGTGTAAGTGGATAATGTGGGAATTAGGGCAATTATTGAGAGTTAATATACAAAATAATCCCAGGGGGTAGGTAAGAAAATTCCATGATTAATATGATAAACTGGACAAAAAATGAATCCACAGGGTTTGAACCTGTATAGCTTCATTTTGGGAAGAATGTGTCCTATCCATTTTAAACTAAACCGCCATTGGAAATATGCACTGTAGATAAGGATAAGGATGTTATCCAAATGCAGCATAAGGTAAGGAAGATGGGAGAGTTAAGATAAAAGAAGCAAGTGAAGATAAATTGTGCATTTACAATAGATTATAGTTTTATAATAAGAACTAACCCTGTGCATCACCCAGAAAAACATCTATATAAAAATTTCCAACCAATTAATGAGGGTTCCTATATGATAATATGCAAATATAACAACAATGCATTTGTTGTGGCAAAGGATCAGAAAGAAAAAGAAACTTATAATGTCATTCACTAAAATTAATTAAAATAAAAAGGGAAACACCTGACGAAACATAAGCAAATGAAAATAATCAGATAGACCAGCTGATAAAAGGAATATCTACAGTTCAAAACTTACTTTAGAGAAAAATACATAGATAAATAAAATTGAAAAGTTAAAAATAAAATGTTGAGTTAAAATGGGTCAAAGTGACACATTTTGCCTCTCAAAATGGATGTGTGTGATGGAATGCTAGCAAGAGATATTTGTTAAAAAAATCTACATATATTTGTGATACATATTTCATAATTTTTAACAATATGTAATTCAATTTATTTAAAGAAATAATTGTTTCAGAAGGAGTTTTCAAATGCAGTTTTGCATAATAAAAAAGATTGTGTTATATTTAAAAAAGAGAGAGAATGGGGTAGAAAAAGATTTACAAAGTCTTTCCTTTTTGAAGAAAATTCTTTTTGTTTTACAATGTGAAAATAAGTGAGGGGAATAAATTTGTAAAGATAAATCTTTCTAGAAATTGAAAATAAAATGATTAATTAATTAATTTGGAATGCTAGTAAGATTACTGATTGAATTAATTAAAAGAAAACATGTAAACTATTTCATAAAAGTGATAGTAAATTAATCTAAAAAGATTAGATTAAAGCAAATGTAAAAATCAATTAAATAAAACAAAATGTAAAATTAATTAAAAAAAACAATATTCAAGTTATGATCAAAATTGAAAATAATGATAAGAAATTAGAACAATTAGAGAGAGGAGTACATAAAGTTGCCACTGTTTATTGTTATTTATTCTGGTCTTTTTGTGATCGAATTATTCCACTCTTGATTCTGTGAGTCAGTCCAGTCTTCATTTTGTGTTGTTACATTATTCATTATTCTAGAGTTACAGAAATCTAAAGGACATAATATAGACAGTCATTACTGCTGTGGAGAATATCATTGCAGAAACCGCAGAGATAGCAAAATGCATTTCTAGATCATTTTTTAGAAGTATTCAACTGGGCTTCAGACCCCAACAGCTACTGCAAATCAACTTTCCCTGCCTGGAACCCTTGCTGGAAACTAATGCCAAAATAAAAGAAATAGATGCTACAGCAAACTCTATCTTCCAATGTCAAGCCAAAGAATGGAAAACAAGCTTTGGAATCATTGACGAAGACCAAAAAGCCAACTGGTTAGAAAGTAACACTGATACAAATAAAAACTAAATGAACTGTATCATCTCAATAGCATGAAAATCTAGGTAATATAGTTTTCCATAATAATTGTTTATAGAAAACTTTATTTTTAAATGAAATGAACATTAACAAAGGGCTATTATAAAATGTAGCATGATTAATCAATCATGTTTCATGTAAAGTTTTATATTACTGTGTTCTTTTATATTATGTTAGATGTGTCTGTGCATGAATAAATATTAATCTTTGGTTAAGTATTACGTGAACTCTTCTCTCTCTCTTGTCATTGTGTCGCCAGTAATTTAAGGGTACAGTTATTTTTTTGTGCATTAAATGAATATCCTGTACCCTGATTTAAGAGTATGAGCTAGCCTGGAATGTAACAAGTGCTAAATTGTGTGCCTGTCATTTGAAGCATTCTGACTATGTAACATATGGTTGACTGGTGCCTGAGTTTGATTCTAAAAACAAATAAATTGCTCTGGATGGCAGGGATTGAATCCAGAAGTTGAGGTGGCCATGGTCTGGAAATGTTATTGTGTTTGCTTTGCATAACAGATCTGGCCTTTGGCTACAATTGATGGTTATGCTATCAATGGTACTCTCCCCACTAATTGAAGGGTTGCTCTGTCCCCACATTATTAAAAATATAAAGTAATAATTACCAAGATGCAATGTATAGAGCTTAATAATAAAACTTATTAAAGTTTAGATTTAAAAAGTAAGAGCATACCTAAGAAGAAGGTTTATTATATTTGAACCAAAAGACATGGTTCAATATATATATATATATATATATATATATATATATATATATATATATATATATATATATATATATATATATATATATTATGGTTCATCCAATAGTAAGTGCAATAGGTTCTCCAACTCATATTTTAGCCAGATACTTATCGGATTTCATTAAACCTACAATCCCATCTATTAAATCATATATTAAAAACTCTCTTCATTTTATTTCTGTTTTAAAAAGTTTAAAAATTAATGCTAATGACATTCTGGTCAGTTTTGATGTCGTGTCTTTGTTTACAAACATTCCAATTGATGAAGCTTTAAATATAATCTCACAATGTTGCAATTTACCAGACCATATTATTGCTTTAATAAAACATTGTCTCTTGAATACATATTTTGTATACAATGGATAGCATTACAGACAAGTTTTTGGTACTCCTATGGGCTCACCTATCTCAGGAGTAATAGCTGATTTATTCATAGAATATATAGAAACTCATGCTTTAGAATCATCATCTTTAAACCTCTCATTTGGCTCAGATACATAGATGACACTTTTGTCATATGGCAACATGAAAAAAATAAATTAGATGATTTTTTCTTACATTTAAATAATATGCATCCTCATATTAAATTTACAATGGAGACAGAGTCTGATGGCAAACTCCCTTTTCTTGATGTTCTAGTCACCAGAACACCAAATAGTTTATATTTTTCTATTTACAGAAAGGATACACACACAGACAGATATTTGCATTTCCATTCTCATCATCACCCAACTCAGATAGTTTCTGTAGCCAAAATTCTTTTAAATAGAGCAATTAACCTTTTAGATGAGACACATCTAAAAGAAGAAATAAATCATATTAATAGTGTTTTATTAGCAAATAGTTATAATTACAAATTTATAAAAAAAAGCCTTATTTCAAGCCCAAAATAGACAAAATAGGAAACAAAAAGATGATAAATCAGCTATTAGGATTTGTGTTCCATATGTAAAAGGAACTACAGACAGTATCGGACGTATATTAATATGCTATAATATAGATACATCATTTTCTGCTCATCAAAAGATCAGCAATATAATAACCAAGCCTAAGGATTCAATCCCTCTTGAATCTCATTGTGTCCGTCAAATCTCATGTAAAAATTGTAAAGCTTCTTACATAGGTATGAGTAATCATCGCATCAGTGTTAGGAGAGATGAGCATGATAATGCAGTTAAACAACACTCATCATCATCAGCACTCTCACTCCATACTATAGACTCAGGTCATAAAATTGATTTTCCTAGTACCAGGATCATATCCAGGTGTGATAATCTCTACCAATGCAAAATTAGAGAAGCCATTGAGATACTTAAAAGGCCAGATTGTATCAATAAGCGAGATGATACATGCAAACTTTCTCCTATTTGGGAAGATTTTTTTAAAAGACATTCCTAATTTTAACATTTTTTGCTATTGGTGGAATTTTAACATTTTATTCAAATCAGTGATTGTAGCGCCTCTACAACCATCTTTCTACCTTTTATAACTTTGTGGATGGCTTGTGTGACCAAGTCGAAATGTCAGTATATCAATATTAAAAGTTTTTAACACGGATGAACCCGCAAAATATGTATTTTATATATTTAACCCGTACAAATCTTCGTTTTAACATATATATATATATATATATATATATATTGTACCCTCACTTCCAGGATATAGCTCAGATAAATAATTGTGTTCATCTAAAATTGTATCTAATCAATAATAAATATATTCTTTAATACTATCCATTATTAAATAGTTTAAAATTAATAAATAATAATATGGTTCTGTTTCTTAAATTAAATACATAAATATCTAATAAAAATCATGAGACTATGAAGTGAGTTTACAAGTGGCAAAATGAATACATTAAGCCAATATCCCACAAGATATCACCTCAATGGCATAAGAATACTATCCTTACTCTTATTACTTAAACAATAAATCTATAGTATTCCTACTTCTTTAATCAAAATTAATTAAGTAAATGACTCTTAATAAATTAATATGAATATCTTTATAAACTTTATTTAGCTCAAATTATCTCGTGTTCTTTTAAAATAATTCTAAAATAATTATAACTTTTGTAATGAAGTATGATAAGGGATTTAATATCATCCCAAACTACACATAATTAATACCAATACTAATAAAATAATAATATTAATCTTCAATCTATAATTTAATCTCATATCTTTTCTACTTGTAATATTACTTATGTATATCACATAATAATAATGTAATATAATCTTCTATTATCCATCTGGCATCTTAAACAAACATATATGGTATGATAGTATAATCTGAGAATATGTGGCAATCACTAATAATATAATTCTGTGTAAATCTTTTGTGGTTATTCTATGACCATCATAATGTTATAATAAATAAAATTTCTTTAATGAAAATCATATCAATAAACAATATAACTCTTAAATAATCACTTTATTTATGTTGTGCAAATATCATGTCTTAATTCTAATTATCTGTGATTATGTAATTGTGATGTGAAGAAATTGAGTCCACACCAAGATTTATAAGAAAACTTAACAAATTTATTAATAAACTTCAACAATAAATTATATACATTATATACAATATGAATGAACTTTGTTTTACTGCCATTTAGGTAATCACAAAAAATAAATTAAATAAAAAAATATCAGATACAAAAAAAATTGCTTTATAACATTCTTATTCTTAAATATTATTATAATATTTTTATGGCCTCCATTATGTTTCTTTAAATTATTACATTGCAAAAAGCATTATTTAAATTATTAATTCAATACATCTTTATTATTTATTATGTGGTTTTTAAAATACTTTTATTATCTCATATAATTATTCCTAACCTATTTATAATGTAAATAATTTTAACCAATAACATATCCATTAATCTAGATTGCTTATTACTCATCAATGTAATGTCAAATAAAATGTAAGTATTGATGTGTATTATTATAAAATATTTTTTATATAAAATTATGATCACTTATATTTCTTTAAATGTGATTTATGTATATTTCTTTTACTTGTAAAAATATGCATTAACATTGAATCTCTTTAAAATTTAATGACCAAGTAATATCTTTAAAAACATATTTCATTCATCATTTATTTATTCGTAATAAATAATAATGAGTCCCAAACATAAAAAGTTTATGATTCCTTATTAACAAGTTATAATCTTGTACTCTTTACCCTTACTCATATCTTTACTTTTAAAACAATATAACCCATCTTATCTTCTTTAATAACAATTCTGCATTTTAAACTTATTCATCGTTTCATATTTTAAAATACTATCTTTTACGATGCAATCCAAGCAATATCAATAGTAAATACACAAGTAGGTATATGGAATAAATATAGATTTTAATTTAATAGCACTTCTATTAAATAACCATCATGGTCACAGTGCATCATAAATAAGGTATGACTATTTTAGTTTATCACCTCTACTAATAAAAATAATGTCCAAGCTATCTATTCAGCTCTATGGAACATTACAACTTCAACATACAGAAAATAACACTACCATGAACATATACAAGTTATAGGGCTAAGTTATCTATACTTGCACAATAATCACTATCATCTATACTTATTCCAATATAAACAAACCCTACCTAAAATATTATCTTGGTTTTATTTAACTTAATACCAAGCTTACATCGCTAAATCTATCCACACATTGTTATAACAATAAATAAATTTGTGTCTAAAATAACCATCTAACTAATCGATAAGAAAATATTATTTTATCCCTTAGTAACTTTAAACATAAATACAAATAATAAGTATCGATATCCCAGTTTATTATTTTTATCACTTAAAATAAATCTTAAATTCAGTTATAATAGAATCATATACTTATATTTCCCTTCTATTAAAATGTACTTATAATATTACTAAAAGTATGCATCTTCTTTAACATGAATAAACAAATTATAAAGTATGTGTATGTGTTGTGTTTTTCATATTCATTTCATACATCCACACAAAAATATACAATGATAAAATACATAAAAAATGATCAATACTTTTATAATTGTTACCATCAATAATATGTCTTCCTTGTTGATTATTCCATTAATATTTCTGGCTCACAAACTAAATAAAACATTATTTAAATATCACTCATTCCACATCATCATACTTTAAAATATTGGAACTTCTTTTTTAAAATTATTAAAGCCTTTTTTTATAATAACTAATCACTAGGTTAGTAAATAATTTAATGTTTTTATGTTCCTACCCTTTTCTATTTTCTAAGCATTATGATAAAAGTTAGTAAAAATAAGATTTAAAATTATATCATGAATACTCTGACAAAGTTCATTATGGAAAATGTCCTCCTTCTGCAGCATTTGTTGACAAAAACATCTTCCTTTAATGCAAAAAAAAAAAACTACGCATGCTGCAATACTTCCACTTTCATGACATGTCCAATGATTTTTTTAAGAATAAAAAAATTAAACAAAAGTAAGTCAACTTGTAAAATACTCCAATTGCAATACAAATAGTTCTGAGTTCTTCATTTATTTCCAACATTAATTGTTAAATGCATTTTAATCCTCTATTACGACATACATCTTCTAAAACTTTACTGCTTCCAGTTAAATTTCCCATAGGTCAATGTTCCTGGGTTCAACACGACATCCATAATAAGATTATTATAGTTTTAGATATTTTTATAAATACTTTTCCAAATATATTCTGTATGTCCAGCATACAATAACTATTACTATGAAGATTTTTCCAATATAATATAAATTATTTTACTAATAATCTTCATTTTTTTAATTTTTTTAAAAAAAAATTATATTTTCAAAAATCAATTCCAATATTTCTTTACAAAGAAATATTTCTGCATCTTAACTAATTGTTAGTTTTACATTAACAGTTTTTTTTAAAAAAACTATTCTATTTTTAAATATCTTTCCAAATAAAAGATTTCATATTTTTTCTTCTTTCCATCTCTGTCCAGCTTTTATGATTCTTCTCCATAAAATTTTATCTATTAAATTTACTATTAAATTAACACAATCACTCAACATAAGAAAATCATATGACTTGTAGAAAAATAATAATGAGATATTTTCCTCCATAAATTTACATTCAGTAATGACTCCTCCATGTTTAAGTTAATGTTAAATTAGATGAAATAAATCAGCAGGCAATGACTTACTTAATTTTTAGCAACACATTTCTATATCCCATGATCTAATAATAATGAGTTAATATCATTTTTTTAAATTAAAAATGATAAAATTGACTATTACTAATATACATAATTAACTAAAGTTGCAGTAACAGTAACAATGATGGTAAGAATTCAAATAATAGCAATCTGCAAAATCTGTGCAGCTTTTATATACTCAATCCTACTCCACCTTTGATTGGTCCATTAAACAATACTTATTCCAACAACCCTGGGCCAAGAATGCTAGATTAAAGTTAAAACAAATAATAATTTACTAAATATTTATTTTTTTATCATATTATTCAATTCTTAATTAATTTTCATATTTTATTCACACTTAATAAATACTTTAAAATAACTTTTAAAAATCACATTTCAATATTTATTACTATTTCTATCCTTCTTTTAAACAAAACGTATTTATTTTCAAAATAAAATACAAATCTCATTTTATTTATTATATTCACTTTAAAGACTCAATTTAATATTTATAACAGAAAATATTATTTTATTCTGGGATAGACAAATCTAATATTTTTAAAACTTATATTAGAATTTTAAAATAGTTTTACTTTATTAAAAAAACTTTTCAAGCACACGTGTGAACATTTACACATCACATGGTTTACAAAATATGTAAAACACTAGTAATCTAACTGAAAATAAAATAAATAATTTAATTCATAAAATATTACATAAAATATTATTATAGCCAGAATTTAAAATAATTATTTCAATATTATAAAATCAAATATGCACTTTTCTCCCACATTATTACTTTTAATTAAATGATTTTTAAATATAACTATTAAATACAATTATTATTATTAAATAGTCTATTCATTTAACTTTAAATTACTACTTTTAAAATTTACTTTAATCATTTATTTATAAGACTTATTAAATCAGTATTTACTATGGTCAGTTTTCCCAACCATACAATCTTATAATGATTTTTAGTTAACTGTTTTCTTTCAAATACTAACACAATATTATACATTAACTAGTTTACTTGCTCTAACTAGATTATTAAAATATCATCAACACATAAATAACATACATCATTCCCTTTCTTAACTTTGAAATTTAAAATTTTGCAGTAAATTGATAGAAATAATCCATCCTTACCTAAACAAAAGGGTACATTATATATATATATATATATATATATATATATATATATATATATATATATATATATATATATATATATATATATATATATATATATATATATAACCTTCAGAAACTCAACCACAAAACAAATGCATATTACCAAAGTGATACCAAACCAGATGGTTTCCATAGTAAGTATAAATTTTACAAGAGAATAATGGAAAAAGACATATTACAACAGAAGTATAAGTTATAAAAATATCAGGTTCTTATTTTATCTGTTAGGTTTTTATTTTATCCAAATGTCAGGTTCTTCTCTAATCCAAATCTTAGGATTGCTTTCTCAATTAACATTAAACAATTACTTTGATTAACATTTAAATAACCTCAAGGAGTTAACAATTTATGTTCTTATACACAGGATTAGCTCTTCTTCTTATATTGTTATAATCTTAAATTTGGTTTAATATAAATGATAAAGTTGCAGATGGGTAAGTATTTAAATGTCAGTATACTTCAAACAACCTTTGATTAGCAATAAAAAATATTCTAAAGATATTTAAGATTTTTATTTTGTAAATAATCATATTAATAAAACTTTTTTTTTCAGTGATGAAAGTTTATTCATAAAAAAACACAGATATAAATACAGTTAGAAAAAGGTTTACAAGGGAGTGATTATATGATAAATTAACATTTCAGGAGCAACATGATAAGAGAAAAAGGATACATGTGAAAAGAGATGGAAAGTGCAAAGGGAAAATGGTGTGTATTCCAGGCAAGTTCAAGATGCATGTTTTCATTGAGCAAGAATTACATGGCTCACAAACATTTGAATGATTGAGTCCTATGACAGAGGCTAAGAGGATGGGAGTTGGAAGATTATCCAAGTGTCTGTGAGGAGTGAAGGTGGGTCTAGTTTGATATCTCGGGTTTTGAGAAAGCAAATTATGTCCAAGAGCTTTTGATTCACTGAGTGTACTTTCTCGTCAAATATAATGGTACATTGGAGTAACTAGAGTGCATACATGAGAAAAACTGATAGTCTAATAGTTGCAAAGGCCCGTTTCTATGTATTCTTGGAGGTTGAAGATGGTATTCCTGTGCAAGGAAATGCAGGAGTTGATGACAATGTCTCACACCAAGCAAACAGGGACATTTAAGTAGGAATTGCTAGAGGGTTTCATTATCAGTTTTATAAAGCTGGCATACAGGATATATCTTGGTGAAACCCCTACTGTTGACCAAAAATTGATTTGTGGGAAAGAAGTGAAGTTTGATTTCGAGGAGAAAATTGAGGAATTTTGCCTCAAAAGACCACCTTTTGAATTTGCCGATTAATTTAGCATTGGCAAGTTTGAGGAATGTAGGGAACCCAATGGAGAAGACTGTGGTCTGATTGAAAATCTCCCTGTGCTTTAGTTTGCCACTGATTGATAGTATAACAATGCCAGCCTTTTGTAGGATGTTGGCAATGAGTGAAGACCATGATGTGGGCCTGCCACTGGGAGGAGGAGTGTTGGTGGATATGATAATGACATGCACAAGGTTGGCAAGAAAGTGACTTAGGAGTGTGAGAATAATGAGAGATCTCTGGATCAGAAGTGTCAGTGGAATGCAGGCCCACCTTATTGAGCTTTTTAGGAAAACAATTTCTTTTTAGGCTGATGACCACCACCTTTCTGCCCAGAGAAAACAGGTAAAAGGAATTGATTAAAGAAATGTGTGGGTAGAACAAGGGGGAGGTAAAATGCTATTTTATGAAACACTAGAAGATTGACGAGGGTGACTTTCCCATAAAGGGAGAGGTAGGTGCCTGTGATAGTGCTGAGGGTGGATAATATGCTTTGATACAGTGTGGTTTGGACCCATACCCTCATGTCCTTAGGAGACCACATGAGGGGGAATACAAGGAAGTTGTGTGGCTTGGCATAGAAGGTGGAAGGGATTTGTTTACCAGTTGATAGTTGCCAGGCCACTGATTTATCACTGCTAAATTTCATCCTGTGTGTTTTGGTGTACCAGGTGAGGATATGTTGAAACTTGGGGATGAGATTAACTGAGTGAAACAAGACAACCACATCATCTACATAATCAAAACATTAGATGCTTTTGCTTAGTGCAGGAATAAAAATGCCAAGGAGGTAGTGTTACAGCCTGATCAAGAGAGTATTTCAAAAATGTGGTGAACAACAAAATGCTCAGCAGAGAACTCTGAGGGATGGATATGTTAGGTGTGAAGCTGGGGAAACTTTCCCATCCAGGGTAACTAGGATTTTTCTGTTGGACAGGAGATTGTGGAGGATGGACAGCAAGGCCTCTGGAAGGTTCGGGTCCTGGAGATAACTTGTGAGTAAATGTCTTTAAAATATCTTAATGTATAATCATACACCAAGTTAAGTAAAATAATGCAATAAGCAGAAAGGGTACTTCTATGCTATCCACTACTCCATTAAGTACTTTTGTGATAAAATACAAAATAACATAATATATTATCTTAAATAATTCAGGTTGAATTTTGAAATTTAATTTTACATTCAACAATATTCAATATTAGTTGATTAATTCGATTTTCTGGATAAATTGGTGAAATGATAATAATGAAAATATAAAAATATTAACATGATCTAATGAGATATAATAAATTATGGTAATAAGCATCAAAGATAGCAGTAATAACGTACTGCTGACGTAACCATTTACATAATGTAAATTAAAATATCTTGCAAGTAAATCCTTGGAAAATAAATAATATTTAAAATCAAAATGAATTTAAGAAGTTCTTTCATTTGAAAAACTAACCAAACAGAAATGATGCATACAAAGTTGCAATAATATGCCTTTACACAGACCACTAAATAATGATGATACTAAAATTAGAAAACCAGCTACATTCAAATCAGTGCATACATGTATTGGGATGATACTGCAAACAGAATTGAATACTATACAAAAATAATTAATGAAGGTTTAACGACTTTATGCATATATGGGCGGAATAATGAAAAGCTCAATACTATCATTGACTTAATACCTAAAATTAATTTGAAGTAGAGTTAAATAATTTCATATATTTATAAGCATTAAATGTACTTACATAAAATGCATGCTAATAAGGTTAAAGAGCAAATGACAGTAGTAAACAGAATGATACCCTGTTATGTGAACTGCAAGTGCCATAAAACATGCAATCTCTACTCTGGAGCTTAATAAAATTCAACAAAATGGAAACCATCAACATTATTGATATGACTGATACCTGACAATGGGTGGAATACCAATAAATAAAAAAATAAAGCATGGTTATAGAATAGTACATGGAAATCTATCCTGTATTTACACATAAAGAAAATACTCTAACTAAAGAACTACAAAAACCAATATAAAAGTAATTGCAAGTCAATATCATAAAATAGAAAATAAAACTACATTCCTTCTTTTATCAACTTCAAATAATACATTCATTTGCATACAGAGCATAAAATAACTGTTCCCTCTATGCTCACATTGACACACTTTAATAATACTCGCATGTAAATTCTGAAATCTTTAAATATTTTATAATTAAAAATCTTTACACTTGTCAAATGTTGGTGGCCAAGTAGCAGTGCAGCTGCCTTACAAGCAGTTGTCCTGGGCTCATAGGTTTGCTTCCCAGCTGATGCTTTGACACAGGAAAAAAACTCTTTACACTTGCGTAGTTACTCATACCAATTTCCATTCTAAAACAAATACTACCATGTGATGTTCATTGTTAATATACCCAAGATCATGTAAGACATAATAAATTAATAATACATAAGTGATAATTATAATAAAATAAGAATAGTGATAAAAATGTTTTAAACACATTACACTTCTATTACCCAATTTAATAAAATCTGAGAGTTTATAAGTCCTTTCATTCAATAAATAAAATGAAAATAACACTCTGGGCTTATGAGTCCGATCATTGTGCAAGGAAATGAAACTTTGCATGGTTTTATTGAACACATAGGAAATTAATAAATGACTAAATGAGAGCAAAAGTCCTTCCAAGTATAATTTAGTTTTAACTTTTGAAAATTAAGAACAGAACAAAAACAGACAAAATTTTAAATATGTAAGAGCGATGCTTCATAATAAAAGTTTATACAGCACGTTAATAGAATTGTTGAATTAATGCAAATTTTAAAATTATTTGTTTTGCAGAATAATAACACAATTTATCTGGATAAATCAATAAAATTCCAAGATAATACTTATTTCTAAACAAGGAGGATTGCCAATTCCTCTACAAGCTTTGTGATAAATGCTTAGCCAGATCCAGCACTTAAAATATCTCTATCAGGAACCCCTCCCCAAACCCCTGACCATAGTTTCTTGCTTTGGCACTCCTCAGAGAGGATCTCTTACCATGGTATCATGCTTTGGCATTCCTCAGAGAGGTGTCAGGGTAGCCTACCCTGACACCTCTCTGAGGGAGTGCCAAAGCATGATACCATGGTCAGGGGTTTGGGGAAGGATTCCTGACAAAAGATATTTTAAGTGCTGTACTTTAACTAAGCATTTATCCTATAAAGCTTGTAGAGAAATTGACAATCCTCATTGTTTATAACTTCCTACCTTAAGAGGTAGGGGCATATGATCTATGACTCTTATTTTGAATACTTATTTCTGTTTGATGAAGTACAATTATACATCTTCTTTATTTAAGGCAATGGAAGTATAAACATAAATATAACTTCTCATTTATTCTAAATAAATATGAAGATTTCTAAAATGAGTATACTTGTTTCACAATAATTTTGAAATAATTTATTATAGAATTTATTTCAATAAACTTTAGAAGTTATAATAATTAAAAAGGCGGCCTCATGTAATAATAATATTTCAAAAATAATTTCATAAAACATTATATAATAGTTGATAAGAAATAACTTATTTTTTGGAAAAATCTTTTTTCCATCCAATCTCATCTTCTCTTTTACATGATCAAATTAATCTTGATAAACTAAATATTTTTAGAAAAAATGATTGTTTAGTGACTTCTGTATTTTTAATTTTTTTTTTTACACCAAAAATAAAATAATATTTCAGTCTACTCATTATTTAATAAAAACTGCTTATTGCTTTTGTGAGAGAGATAAAGAACTCAAAAAGTGTCTACTTCATGAAAACAAAGTTTTACTTAAAAGGAAAAATCTTATTAATTTATTTTCTCCTAAAAATTTTTTTCATGTAAGTTAAGACTTTTTAATTATTGAGAATGAAAAAAATATGAATCTTATTATTTTTTTAGCATTAAAAGCTAATAAATATCTGAAGAGAAAGAACAAAAAAGGTTTAAATTATTTTAGATTTTTTCTGCCCTATACTGACATTTATTAACAAGTTACATATCTATCTAAATAAAAATGGCTAGATTTTTAAATTATCATATGCAAAATAATTATTTAATTAAAATTAGTTATTCTTATTATTAAAATTACAATCCTAAGTTACATACTTCCCACTCTCATTTTATTTTAATTCTATAAGTGTAAAATTTTATATGGCTAGATTTGACCATTGAATACAATAATATTAAAATACCACCCTCTTAAAATGATGAAACATTAAAAAAATAGAAATGTATGTTTGATATCTCATTATTTCCATTCTTACTTTTTATCAATTTTCTGGTAATCTCAGATTGAAAAGCATCACTAAAAAATGTAGCATTTTATTGTTATTTTTAACTAAATTATTTTTTATTTAGAGGGAATAATTGAGGATATATTAACATATCCCACCCATCTTAGACCACATTAGAACATTTTTTCACACTCCATTTGGTTTTCAGAACTTTGGGAGCTTGATTAAAATCCAAAAGATTATTCAATTTTTTCTTGATTATTCTTTCTTTCAAAATTTTATAGCAAGCTTGAAAATATTTGAACCTATCTTAAAAGGTGAATTTCAGTGATTATATATA
>JAQFVV010001753.1:0-48518 GCA_028023455.1 Epiperipatus broadwayi | reverse complement strand
TATATATATATATATATATATATATATATATATATATATATATATATATATATATATATATATATATATATATATATATATATATAAAATAACATCCTTAGTTGTAGACTATTTACAAATATTATTCATTTCATTGATATAGTAAAAAAAATCTTAAAGAAGAGGAATGGAAAAGTTAGCTCTCCTTCTGAATTAATTATATATGTGCCACCATTAAACGATTAGAGATTATCGTTTTAATCATATATAATTGAGGTCTTACATCAGAATTTAAAATAAAAAAAACTGTAGTGTCTATTTATGTTTCACTTCTAAAGTAGTTTTTCGCATTAAACTGTTTATTTTTAGAAAGTTGTTAATATAAAAATCGTTTATTCAAGTTTAAGTGAAAGTGTATTTTAAATGTGAAGATAAAAGAGGATTGCAATACTATAGGTAATTATTTGGTATTATACCTTTTAGCAAATAATGGCAGGCTTGTTTATGTGTATTTTGAAAAGAAATGCTGAAGGAGATATAAGATTTCCAATTTACATAAAATGAAAAACTAATTATTTAAGATATTTTATTATTTTTTGTATTATTAAAATTATTATGAGAAATAGTTGAAAGCAAAGCGTGTGAAAACAAATGTTCAACCTGTGTGTGTACATGAATGCTAAATTATATATATATATATATATATATATATATATATATATATATATATATATATATATATATATATATATATATATGGTTTTCACATATTTACTCTTATAAAGTTGACAGATCACTTTTTTTCATTATTTATAAAAAAAATACTTGATTTTTTTTTTTTTTTACAGAAAAGATATATACCATGTATAAAAGAAATGGGCTACATTATTAATTTTACAGGTTAGAATTTAAAGATTACCTTCTAACTTGATATGTAATTAAATTTAAAAGAAGAATTATATAATCCTTATTGTTTAAAAATTTATGATTCTCGAAGCAGTTAATTTGAGATAAAAGTTAAAGTCAACATTTTAGCTAATGTTTAGTTTCGAATATGTTATTAATTTGTAGTTCTTTATATTTTAGATGTCTGCTTTTAACAGTTAAAAATAGGTAATCATTTAGATTTTACTTTATGTATCTTGTCTATACTAATGTAATTATAAATGATTTTATAATGAAACATTTAAACATCCCCACAGCTATTCCTTCCATATTATACAACAGATTGACACGACCACATACACTGGAAAAAATTCAAAGTACAAAAAAAAAAAAAACAGAAATTGGTCTAATACAAAAAAAAAAAACAAAGCACAACCTCTTTCTGCCACATGAAGAATTAGATCAAAAATAAGTAAAATGCAAATTACATGAAACACACAAAAAATCATGATTGCTGATTTCAAAAGCCTATGAAATAAAAAGAAAAAATATAATGAAAACCTATGGAATTAAACAGAAAACAAAATAAATCTCAAAAAAAAAAAATTAACAGAAGCCACATTAATGGAGGTAATGCTTTACAGTTACAAGAAATCCCTCTGACTTCTCAACACTATAAGGAGTAGGAGTAATAATAATTAACAAACTTCAATAACACATTAATACTTATTAAGTAATTAAATACAGATAATAAAAATAGCTATAAAATACAAAAACAGAAATTGGTGTCTAACTTGACTGAGTACTTTTCAAAAATGTAGTACAATGTCATCAATATTTAAAAAATAAAGGGCTATTTGCAAATATGCTGCACATTATCTAACTATCAGGTATAATAATAATTCACAAATCTTAAATATGGCCTAATAGATATTATATAATTAAATAGAGACAATAAGAAGCTCATAGCTATTTTAAAAAAATAAAAGTACCTACAAAATATAAAAAACAGAATTTGGAAACTATAATACTAAAAATAATTATTATCGGCTTTAATATTATGGAATATCATATGAACTTAGAAATGAAATAAAATAACTAGAAAATAAAATAGGAATGTCACAGATTTTAATTGACTACAGTTACAGGAAAAAATATTAAAATATTGCCAGTTTTAAAATAAATTTATAGAGCTCTGAAGCTAAAAAATATTACTAATTATCTACCAGGCTGATTTCTCTGGCATTTATTTGTAATAGGCATTGGATATTTGTGGCCAAATATCCATTAAAAAACATGTTCAAATTTTGAAGCTTATGTGGAGTAAAATTATTTCGAGAAGTTGTTCAAGCAGACTGCAGCTCATTTTTATTCAGTATTTTTTTATCATAATGTTATAAGTAATTATGGTTTTGATAGAAATAATAATAAAAGTGGAATTGGGGAAAGTATATTAAGAAAATATAGAAAGCATTTAATAAATAGACAACCTGCTGATATAAAAATTAAAAACTGTGGAAAAATTAATTTATGACTTAATTGTTTTTGTATAAATTTATAACGATTTTTTTAAAAGAATTTGAATATAGTTGATAAAGGCTACTTAGTTATTTGGAAATATTTTTATTTCAATTATTGTTGATATTTTTACAATTTTGAGTTACTGTATTAATTATTGTAAAAGTGGTTGTAAAAGTCCCAGAAAAAGATCACATGTGAGATGGATGGATGGATGAAATAAGAAAATGTGCAGGGGTGATGCAGGAGGAGAAGCTTAGAAATCAGTCAAAATGGATTGAATATGGAGAGACCTTCATCCTGCAGTGGATTGATAATGGTTGATAATGAGGATTATTAATTATTGTATTCTAACTATAAGGATACCAGTGCTAAAACGTGTATAGTAAATTCTTTATTTTCGAGTAAGAATTATTAAAAGTTTTGAAGTAGTAATTATAAAATCCCTAGTTTATCAGGAATGAATGAAAAAAAAAATAGACTTACCATTTGATAAAGGATATTTACTATTTTGTATTGTTTTTGACCTTTTTAAAAATTTCAGCTAAAATTTTGAATGACTTTTTATAAATATTTGAAAGATAAAATATTAAACAAAAGTATATTTTGCCATAAATAATTGTTATGAGTTATTACTTCTAATAAGACATATTTAATATTATAATTATTATCAACATCATAAATATTATAATATATATTTTTTATTGTATTAATGATTAGTACATTAAGGAGAAATGTAAAATAACAGATTTAAGAACTAAAATTCTTGGATAAAATTTCAGTTTTTCAATATTTTATATTTTAATGCTTGAAATAAAGTTTCCTGAGAAATTATTTAAGCATTATTGGAAGTGGAAGTTTGAGACAAACTAACTTTTTAGATCATGTTAATCTTAGTTTATATTGGCATAGAAACATATTAGATGTTCTTATTGTGGAAATAATAGATTACATATATATTTGTTCCATATGTCATAGCATCAGCTGGGATATGAACCTGCAACTTTCAACAACCACTCAACAACTACCTGATTTCACGGCGGCTGTGCTGACATCTGGCTGACAATGCTTGACATAATAATATATTATATTTGTAACGTATTAGATATAATAAAAGAATAGAAAGTTATGTTTAAAATTAAAAGTCATGAGTAAATTAATCTTTGTATGTTATGTTAGAAGAGATGATAACAGATGGACAATTGAAATTTTAAACTGGATTCCAAGAGATTGTAAAAGACCCAGAAAGAGACCACAGTGTTAGATGGGTGAATGAAATAAGAAAGTGTGCAGGGGTGATGTGGAGAAGAGAAGCTAAAGATAGGAAAAGAGGGGATTGAACTTGGAGAGACCTTCATCATGCAGTGGATTGATAATGGTTGATGATGATGATGATGTTATGTTTTGTTATAAACTTTTTATTATAATGGGAGGTAATATATGATCATCATTTAGACATAAAATAAGCATATATATATATATATATATATATATATATATATATATATATATATATATATATATATATATATATATATATATATATATATATATATAACATAAACAAATAAAATTTTATTGTCATGGATTATAGATTATTGTTTGTTTAAAAAGTTGTACTAGTCATATTTTATCTTAAATTTAAAATTAATATAAATACACCAAAATACAAAATTATTCTAGTTTCATTTTATTTTATTTTTCATAGTTAAAAATAATACATTGAAAACATAACATTCTGTTTTAAAAGTTATTATAGGAATTTAAGCAGGAATAGTGTTATGTATATTAATATATTTTGAAAACAATAGATTTAGATAGGTAAATGACCTAATTACATTTTTATAAGGATGTATACATTTTCATACATGTGCAAATTTTAAAAGGTAATTATTTTCGAAGGTATTATTCGTTAGTAAAATTCTATTATTAGAATAATTATTTTTGAAAATAAAGTAGTATATATATATATATATATGTTCAACAGATGGTGTTTTACCAAAACCACCGAACAAGTGTAAAATTTGTTTACATAAACGAAAAAAGAGTCAGAATTAAATACCTCTTTTCATTTTCTCACCCACAGATCAGCTGATTTCAAGCTGGTTTGCTTTCATCAGTGAGGGATAGAGTATAGAAACTAGATCTAAACACTTACTCTCAAGTGTTTATGCAAAACGTTTCTATCAGTTTGCAAGCATGAATTTTTCAGACCGGTAAAGTCTTCAAACTCAGCCTAGCAAGCCAGATATTTATATGTGTCTGATCTCAGTTCAGTATCACCATATAATCAAAGTCTCTGCAATATATATCATTGCAAGAAAACTTTAAAGGTACATTTATGAAAAACAAAAACAAGTTATTCACGTAACTTGCTATCACTTGTTATTTATGTTCAACAGATGGCGTTTTATCAAAACCACCGAACAAGTGTAAAATTTGTTTACATAAACGAAAAAAGAGTCAGAATTAACTACCTCTTTCATTTGCTCACCCACAGATCAGCTGATTTCAACTTCGGTTTGCTCTCATCAGTGAGGGATAGAGTATAGAAACTAGATCTAAACACTGACTCTCAAGTGTTTATGCAAACGTTTCTATCAGTTTTGCAAGCGTGAATTTTTCAGACCGGTAAAGTCTTCAAACTCAGCCTAGCAAGCCAGATATTTATATGGGTCTGATCTCAGTTCAGTATCACCACATAATCAAAGTCTCTGCAATATATATCATTGCAAGAAAACTTTAAAGGTACATTTATGAAAACAAAAACAAGTGACTCAAGCAACTAGCTATCACTTGTTATTTATGTTCAACAGATGGCATTTTACCAAAACCACCAAAAAATGTAAAATTTGTTTACATAAACGAAAAAAGGGAGTCAGAATTAACTACCTCTTTCATTTGCTCACACACAGATCAGCTGATTTCAAGCTGGTTTGCTCTCATCAGTGAGAGCTAGAGTATAGAAACTAGATCTAAACACTGACTCTCAAGTGTTTATATAAATATTCCTTTATATATATATATATATATATATATATATATATATATATATATATATATATATATATATATATATATATATATATATATATATATATATATATATATATATATATAAAGGAATTTTGACAGACATTGGTCTTATAAATTTAAAACAAGACATTTAATTTAGAATGCAGAATTGTTCAAATGATCTGCTTAAGAGCAGTAATAACTCAATAAAATAATAGGAATAAATATTGAGTTCTTCATTTGTTATTTTATTTAGTCATGATATATAGTAATAATATATAACTCTCTGTATTATCTTGAGAAGTTCCTGTTTAGACAAATATATTGATGAATTCAATATGCACTACCTTTTGTAGAATATATCTTTTTAAAAAATAAATAATATGTATATATTTTTAAAATGTTTTAAATAATGCAACATAACAAAAGAATAAACTAAAAAATGTATATCATTTTAGGACAGTTGTTATACTTAAGGGGAAAATAAAGTAACAACTACAAAAATTAATTTATTTTTAGGAACATATTGTATTTTTTTAAACGCTGATAAATTGTTAACCATGTCTATAAATATATATGTTCATTTATCAAATTTTCCCTAATTAATTATTTACTAAGAATAGTGAATATTTTTAAAACACATAGATTAATTAGTGTTCCCTTGAAGGTTTGTGATGATGATGTTCTAGTTGTATTTTTATATTGGATGATTTCCATCATCTAATATGTGTGTTGAATGTTTTTAGAAAACTTTAATTTTATTTAAATATTCCAAATACATTCAACTGTTAGTAATATCACAACAAACAGGTTAGTATGTGGACAAATTGTTAATAATATCACATCAACAAGTTGGTATATGCACCAACTGTTAGTAATGTCACTGCAAACAGGTTAGTATATGAACAATGGTTCAACAGGTATTATTCTCCCGTTTTTATTCAGGTGTTGCTGGCCTGACCAGTGACAGTACTAGCATGAGATTCAAACCTGGGTCCTTAGATTCTTGATTATTGAATTTTAAGGTAACGCTCTTACCAACTAATGGATATAGTCCAATATAAATATAAAATGGAATAATGGTTTGTACTTTGTAAAGTAAAAAATAATGTTGGGATTTTTTTAGATTATTATGAGTTAATAAGTATTTATCTGAAGAAAACAAATGTTTAGAAGATGCTAATGAAATTTAACTATAAGATTTAACATGTATATGCATTGATATTTATGTGTATGTGCCAAGAAAGCAACAATTGACTAGGATAAAAAAATAATAACTTCTAATGTGATAATTATAATTTTCAAAGAAACAATACATATTAATTAATGCTAACTCCAATGTAAAAACTTGATATAAATTATTAATAATCAGTTTATTTAATTAAGTTTGGATGCTGTTAAAGAAACAAATGCTTTTGGGAATTATTCTATTTTAATATATTGGATTTTTTATGGAGTTAGGAACTTAATATAAAAATAAAGGACAGAAAACTTTTTTAATGCATTAAACACTATCAATACAGTTTGTTTGTATGATACATATACAATTATTATTTATAACTAGCTTGATTTAATATTACTCAGGTTTCAAAAAAGTCATCTAACATATATATGTGGGAGTATAAATATATTAATGTAAAAACATATGACTAACTAAAAGAAAATTTAATAATTGTAAATTTATATGTAAATAATCATAATAGATATTATTTAATAATTTGTATTGTTTTCTTGATAAATGCACAGTAGACATCTATAAAAAGTTAAAATTTTATGTTATAATTTTTTTATATATTATCTTTTGGAGATAATAGATAAATGAATATTTATTCTGCATTGAAAAATAATGTGCAATGTCTCGTTACATTTTGATAGTTTATAACAATATAGTATTTTAAGATTCCTTAACTTACATTATTAAAAAAAATATGTTATTTCAAAAGATTTGAACAGAACCAGAAGGTGACCACATGTGAGGTTAATGAATGAAATAATAAAGTGTGCAGAAGTAATGTGGGAAAGAGAAGATAAAGATCAGAGAAGATGCCTTGAACTTGGAGAGACCTTTATCTTGCAGTGGAATAATAATGGTTGATGCATATGATGATGAAATAACGTTATTGTTTATTTAATTCAAGTTAAACATCTTATTCAAATTAACAGATATATGATATAGTAATAATAATTTAGATTTTTATTATAAGCATAAACACAATCTCTAATTAAGAAAATAATATACAATTTATTATTATAAATTAATTCCGGAAAAATTAAACGTGAATCTATTGTAGTTATGAAATCAAAAAAATATAGAGAACAAGTTCAAAAATTGCTGTAATAAAATTTTATATCATCATTAAATTCATTAACTTTAGTCATTTTTGAATAAGGTATACATTTATCACATAGTAATAAAAGAGTTGTTTATGAATGAATACCAATATAAATACTATTTACAAATTTTAAATGTTTGTTCTGATAAACATTTTAGATTATTTTATTAATAAAGCTTGTGCAAACTTCATGCACTTTATTCCATTATATATTTGATTTACTTAATTTGAATAAATTGTAGACCCTCATTAATTTAAGCTAGTCTATTTGCATTATTATATATTTGATATTATACAGTGATTACTATTACACATTTAACATATAATTCATAGAGCATATAAAAGCAAACAGTCCATATAGTATTGATATTCTGTTAAAGATTTTAGTATTCACTGTGTTAGTATTTTATTAGAATAAATCAATTAATTAACTCTTCTTGATGTAGTCCTATCTCAGATTTAGCTTCTTCAAAGAATAGGGTCAGTAATAATAGTTAACATTATCATGTTCTAATTTTATATCAGTATAGATTTGACATTCAAAGATATGACACATAATTGTAATCTTTCTTCTATTTTTTTCCTTACAAATTGGGCTCCTCAAGCATACTTTCTTATTTCATCTACCCATCTCACATGTGGACTCATTCTGGGTCTTTTACAATCTCTTGGAATCCAGTATCAAAATTTTAATTGTCCATCTATTATCATCTCGTTTAGGAATATGTCCAGCCCAACTCCAGGAATATGTCCAGCCCAAATCTAGGAATATGTCTAGCTTAACTCCACTTCAGTCTTTTAAATTTTTCTATGAGATCAGAAACATCTGTTTGTTCTTTTACCCTTACATTGTGTTTTCAATCTCTTCATGTTACTTCCAACGTCCATCTCTCCATACTTTTTGAGTGGTCTGAATTCTTTGTATTGCTCCTTTATTAAGTGTCAAAGTCTCAGATCCATAAGTAAGAACTGGCAAAACACATTTATTATAAATCTTTCTTTTTTTAAACTCATATGCATATTTCCATTTAGTATGAAGTTATTTCTTCCAAAAGCAGTCCAACCAAGTTTAATTCTATGATTAATTTCATCCATACATGTTTCCATCTGTATTAATAATCTGACCAAGGTATTTGCAACTGTTAACTTCTTCTAACTCATCATAATCAATTTTTATTTTTATATTTTGAGAAACTCTATTAAGGATTATTTTAGTCTTTTTAACATTTATATTTAGTCCTAATTTCCTTCTTTCATCTGATAACTTCTGCAACATTTCCTATAATTCTAAAGCATGATTTGCAAAAACAACTACATCATCGGCAAAATCTAAATGACTTAAATAATCTCCATTTACTTTCACTTCTTTAACTTCCCATTTTAATCCACAAAATACTTATTGCAGCACTGCTGTAAAAAGTTTTGGAGATATGGAGTCACCCTCTCTTACACTCTTTTCAACGTTTATTTTCTTACTATCATTATGTAATATAATTCTTGCTCTTGCATTTTTATAAATATTCTTTAAAATATGATAATATCTTGGATCAACACCTTATGATCCAATGCTTTAATCACTGAAGAACTGTTTATAGAGTCAAATGCCTTTTCATAATCTATAAATCCTAAGCATAATGGCAACTCATATTCATTTGTCCTTTCTATAACTTCTATCAATACCTGGATATGATCTACTGTACTAAAACCACTTTTAAATCCAGATTGTTTTCTTGGTTGGTGGAAATCCAGTGTTTTCTGTAGACGAGTTGTAATTATCTTAGTAAAAAATTTTGTATAAAACTGATAAAAAACTGATAGGTCTGTAATTTCTCATATCTTCTTTATCAAATATTTTAAATACTAATATTAATATTGCATTGTTCCAATCATCTGGTACATCTTTGTCATTTAGACATTTGGTACATAACTTTGCTAAAAAAATATACTTCTTCCCCTGCTTCTTTCAATATATCAATTATAATTCCACCTTTACCTGGAGCCTTCCTTTTTTTCATAAAATTCATGGCATGTTTCACTTCCTCATTCAAAATTCTGCACAATTTGGAAGAGATAATATGTATAGGAGACATTTGTTCATTATTATATAATTATTGAGAGAAGTTTTCTACACATTTCATGATGACAACTCTCTCTTTTTAGTAATAATGTCATTCTTTTTTCTTATTGCAGATAAAAATTTCCAACCAAAACCAAATGTTGTTTTATACTCTTTAGACATTTATTCTCTTCTATGGTTTTCCTTGCTAGTTCACAATTGTACTTCCTTATATCACTCCCAATTCTTTTCAGCAACATTTTACAAAATTCAAGATATTCAATCTTTTTAATGCATTATTGTTGTATATTCTCATATTCCTTCTTTCCTTAATAAATTCTCTAGTCTCAATAGGAATTTTATTAATCAATTGCTGCTTTTTTCTACCAGCTATTTTTGTTGCAGTTTTTAAAAGTGTATCAGTTATTTTCCTGTTAATGCCATTCAAATCTGAATCATGTTGAAAATCTACTATTACTTGAAACCAATTTGTAAGTTCTAATGTAAATTCATTAGAATGTTTCTGAAGATTAGAAATATCAACTGTAAATATTGTTTTTCTTATTAGTTTTTGTCTCTCTACTTTTGCATTAACATGTATCTTACATCATACTAATCAATGATCACTTCCTGGGTTAAATTTATTAAGAACATTACAATCTTGAAATTTTTTTTTTTGTTAGTCAAAATATAATCCAATTTTGCTGTACCTTCATTTGGATGCTTCCATGTCCATTTTTTTAAAAAAAAATTTCTCAAAAAAAAAATATAAAAATATAAAGTTTTGTTTTTTTTTTCTGCAAACTTTCCAAGTCTAAGTCCGCTCTCATTTCTATTACCATAACCAAAAATACCTAAAGCATTTTCATCTTTCATATGTTTACCAATTCTAGCATTAATGTCTCCTATAACAATTTTAAAATGTTGTTTACTTTGAACAAAAGCCTTTTGTACAACCATTTAAAAATCTTCTACTACTTTATCACTATGACATCTTGTTGGGGCATAAACTTCAATTATCTGTATTTGGAATCAGCTATTAAGTTGTAAAACTAATCATGCCACTCTGTCCAATACACCAACAATCTCCTCAATGTTATTCTTCCATTTTTTATTTATAATGAATCATACTCCACTTGTATTTCCAATATTTGTGCATTTATAGTAGAGTATATGTCCACTTTTTAAATCAATTGTTTCTTCACCTTTCATCTAACTTCACAAAGTCCAATAATGACACATTTAATATAAGACAGTTCTTCTTCTAAGTCTTGCAATTTCCTTTCACTTGAAAGTGATCTGAAGTTGTAAGTACCTAAATAAAAAAGTCATCATCAAAGGGCAACCTGAGTCTGCAATCAGGTGATTTTTAGCACCCTTTACCTTTGGAAACCTTCTGCTGCCTTGGTTGGGGAATTTAGAGCCTCCTAAAAATAAGGGCCATAATTTATTTTTGTCTGTCATATTTTTGTTTATTGGAAAAAATATTCTTAAACTCAGAGGTAAAAAGCCACTAAACTTACCACACTGACAAATGCATGTTGGTGAACAGCCCATCCATGTCCGTATACTATATGAATAATCACATAGTAATAACAGCTGCAACGATAAGAATGTATGGAGTGAACATTAGGAATATGCCCTACTCAGTTTTTTTAAGGCCTTCAAGAGAAATCAATGGGTCTCCCTTCAGTTAAGAGCAAATTTCTTTCTGCATATATATATATAAATGGTAAATCTGATTCAGATTTGCCGTTTCATGGTCTGACCCACCTAATTATTTATTTACTAACATTTTCTTTTTTTTATTATTCTAAAAAAAAAAAATTTCTTAAACATTTTTAACTATCCAGAATAAATCCTATAATTTATTTTGGATCATAATTGCACTAACACTTATTCTATTTTATTATTAAAACAAAAAAAATCAAATAATTAACTTTGAATTTTTTTTTATATATTTTAGATATACTGTATATGTTTAAAATACTTTATTTTTAGTTCAAGAATCCAAGATGGCCTTTTTGAAAAGATTTGTACCTTGATAAGAAGTTTAAAATAAATGTTTAAATTAAAAGCATTGATAAATTACCAAAATCCATTCACTGTGGAATCTCTATTCATTAATTAGTAGAGATTCTACATTGTTATCTAAATTAAAAACTAATATAAAATTAGACTGAAATATATTAATCCTTATCGAGGTACAAACTTTCTAAAATTAGAATAAAAACAATTGCTATTGTTTTCTAAAAGATCACCTGAGGCAGCAGTAAGTAATAGATAGAGAGTGGCCTTTTTAGACAGAGAGTGACCAGAGAACAGACAGAGTTGTAGAAAGCACGCTATGATGATCGAGGTGTAAAACAGGGAATCACTGCCCTTTCCCTCCTGAGACCTGAAATCTTCCATTATGCTGCTGCCAGAACATGCCATCAACTGCCATAAGCCATCAATGTTCACCCGAAGAATTCACTGCAGGGAGTACCAACGTAGTCTTCCAGATTTGACCAAAGTATTATTAGAATGTAAATATAATTTTGTAAAGCTTTAAAATGTTAAAAGTTAATTTTTATTAAGAATCTTTTTTTTAACTGTCTCTTTAACCTGTTCTTTTAAATTATTTATAAAGTTTTTCCTTTTGATAACTCAAGCTCACAATAATTTTCTAATATTTTTAATTGAATATGAATTTATTTGTTTTATATTAATTTTAGCATGAGATTATTTCATGCTTTGAATTATTTTTTGTATTTCGACAAGCTTCACTTACAGGTGCTCAGAGTAATTTGCTAAGAGAGCAAACTATGTTTTATTAGAGGGAGTTCGGGAAATAACAATTTAATTTTAAAATAAAATAATTTTGATCTATTTTATTTCGCAAGTGAAGTTATGTCAAATATATATATATATATATATATATATATATATATATATATATATATATATATATATATATATATATATATATATATATATATATATATATATATATATATATATATATATTTCAAAATAAACATGCCATAATTTCTGTAAAGAGTTTTATTATAGATTTTCCAGAATGGGATTCTATAATTTTATATTTCTGTAATTCAAAATAAATAAAATATGCTATGGCTTTGTTGACCTAGTAACAGCACTGCTGGATAGTGTCAGTTAATTATCATACATTTTTTTAAGTTAGGAAAGAGGGAAGGGGGGTTTTTTTTTCGAGAATTAAATTCCCTTATTTTTATAAGCATGTTTTTTTTTTTTGTATGTTAAATATTTATATAAAGTAGTTGTTTACGCAGGTTGTTTTCTAAGCAGTATTAGATCATTTTAAAGCTATTTGATTATAATTCATCCCTATTTAATAATTGTAAGATCTCGGGTTAATAAAGAATGCTTGGAATCTCATGAACAGACCTAAAACAGTCATAGATTTTGTGATTTGGAGTTAGCTTCTGTTTTTCACATATGCCTGTGAAATGGACAGCATGTTTGAGATAGAGTTGGGTTGTCAGCAGAATTTGTAGAGGCGAATATGAGGACTCTCTGTAATTCCTATCTCCTATCGATACATGGACATGACATGTGGACATATCAATTTTCCTTTTATTCTTCATTGAAATAGACATACGAGTGTCCGTAATCCGGCTCGTATTTTCTTACTTACATTTCTTCTCTCCATTTTGCATTCATATATTTATTAACCTGACATTATTTTGCTTTTATTTTGCCTATCTAATATGTAAGCCATAGAGAGATGATTCTACTGAAAGGATTTTCGACCTGAATGATCGACTCTTTTGTTCGTTTGCGTAATTAGTTAAAATCGTTTGCTTTTGCCTAATTCACAGTATATTTCATTATAGGTATGATTTTAGTTTTAAGTCCAACTAAAGTGACTTGTTTGCTCTGATAATTAACTGATGGATGTTTTTATTATAATTGATTAGAGTTTTAAAGTCATTTATAGGCTATGACAGCAAGGTCTACTAATGTCATAAAACATTAGTTGTTGAAAATCCAAATTATTAATATTATAAAGATAAATAAAGATCTTTATATATATATATATATATATATATGATATCTTACTCCATTAATATATATATATATATATATATATATGTTAATGGAGTAAGACGTCAAATTAATCTTACTACAATCGCCTATGTAATTAACATCTTTTTCAATAGAAATGTTTTTTTTTTATGTCATTCTTATATATGTGCGTTAGGCAGATGTTTAAACCTATCACTATATTATAATCTTGTAATAAATGTGCATGGGGAATTTTGAAGTTCGTGGTAATTTAATTATGAAATAATTCTGCTATTTTTTTTAAAAAAAAGAATAAATGTAAACACAATGAAAGATGTATAAACTTCACAAAATAAATTGCACAAAGTCAATAACATCAATGCTGAACACTAATAAAAATAAAGTTGTCAGGATCTCATATAATTATGAAGTTAATTTAAAAATTGTATTTTTGTTTTTTTGAGCTTGAGTTTAAACTAATGTAAAATAACTAATGTAGAATTTCCAATGATTTTAAATATATATAACTAAAACAAACTTCCAGTGTTCTCAAATCATTTTATTTTACTTTTATATGAAATAAAATTTGATTTTTAAATATTCCTATCAACCAATCACCCAAGTTCTCATTTAAATGTAATAAAATCAAATCTCATGCTTGAAGACCCAGCTGTCAGCACATTGAAAATAAAGGAATTTGATCATATCATCAAGGAAGGCTATTGATTAGATCTTTGACCTGGGGATTTAGGTAAATATGGCAGAATTCTCAATGTACCTGATTTATATATCTTGTACATGGTCAGATTTGAGGTACTTTACCTGTATTCAAGGGTTTGTTGGATCAATGTGTGTTTTTCGACCTACATCATATATATTTATTCCGGGTTTTTGGCACCCGATGTGGGGCTATAAGATATTCCCACACCCTGTATAATGTTAAGCATATATATATATATATATAAGGTTTTTTTTTTTGAATTACACTAAATAACAAATATTTGTAAGATTTTTTCCCCAAGTTTGTATGATGTTTTGCACACACTGCAAAACACTGAATAATGTTTAACATATATAATGTGTTTTTTTGTTATGCTTTTGACACAGTAATGAATAATGTATACATGCAAAAAAAATTTTTTCCCAAGTTTTGATGCTCTAAAATGGTGGGGATTTTAGAAAAATAACTACACATGATGAATATGTTGATAAAATGAAATGTGTGAAATACACATATATTTTTTTGTTTTATTTTGTGGTAGAGAATAAGAATAATGGGTCCACAAATAGCTGTTACCCAGAACTAAAAGTGATATATGTACACAGACTCAAAATAGAAGGGAAAATATATGATATTTTTTTTTCTATCTGTAATTTTTCTTCATGTGCAAAATGTAAAATAAAAATAAACCAAATATTGTATGTTTTGGTATATAAATAAATCTTCAGTCTGCAAAATATTGTGATATAAAAGATAACTAAATCAAAATTGGGTAATAGCAACAAATGTTTGTTAACCCTTTTCCCACCTCTTACGAGGCCTCTTGTCGATATCTGACATCACTCTAACTCTGCTAGTTCTTATGCTAGAATATTCGTTTGACAGATATTGATTAGGTTTTTAAAAGTTCTGTAAGATGGTGCCCTCTTCCGAATTATTTTACAAGTAAAAAATCAAAAAAAACCACATTTAAACCTAAACTAAAAAAGAACATTGTCAGTGATTGGTTGTCAGCAAGATCTCATCTGAAAAAGACATTCTGATTGGCTGAAAAGAACAAAGAAACCGCCTAATCAAAGAAAATAAAGAAAAACGCTGATATTTTCATTTCGAATGTGATTTAAGTATTTAAAACAGTATAATTTGAGAAATTAAAATAATTTTTAAAAAATAAACTAAAAAAACAAAATTATTTTCGAAAAATATTGAAGATTTTAGTAAAAATATTTAAGATTTAGCAAAAAGAAATCTTTACTTTTCAATAATGTAACATTGAAAAAAAGCGTTTGCGTCAGCACTTTTTTGTTTAGACATTTGCTTTATATTTGCTGAAATTGAATATATTTTATAATAAATAAATAGCAATTTATTTTTGAAAGAACTTTCATTCTTTTACATAACCTGAAAAATTAGTAATATACTTTCTATAAACGTATCTGAGTTGAATTTAATATTATAGGCGAATATGTTTTAACAATAGGCTTTGTCTTCAGTTTGTGAGTTGGCCAATTAAAAGATTTGATTTTTACCTCATACAACCAATAATATAATTAGTGGTTTAAGGGTTAATAGAGACTTGGGTGAATAAATTGTTAATAATAAAGCATATATATATAATCTATTGGCTAGCACCCAGACAAAAAAATTGCCAATAGTTTAATTCAATATTTTCAAACACAAAATAGTGTTATTTAAGATTTGAACCTGGAAGAATGAAATGGTTAAAGAGTCGTAACAACTTAAATGTATCAGTAACAACATAAATGTAGTTTAAATCATGTAAACCAATTGTTATCAACTAAGTTATGTATGATCAATGTCAAATCTGTCCAGGCACAGGAGAACAATCAGTGGTAAAAAGAATAAATTTGTTTCATTTCATTTAGGAAAAAGTTAAGTATTGCGAAAATTTTTTTTAGCTGAGTGGCAAATAATTTTATAACTGAAGGCAGTAAACAGAGCAGGTAATATTAGGATGGGAGATGTTTTAGGAGGAAAGGGTGGTGTAACCCGTTAAAGTCAGATATAAATATATAGAGTTTTGTTTATTCCACAATAAATTAAGAGAAAAAAGCAGTCTTAGAATAAAATTTCAAATTTTTTAAAGTGAAGTATACAAAAAAAAATAATAATATTTTTTTAATAAAAATATTTTCTGTTTTAGATGGATCCCACAAAAGGACAGGTGGATGAGCAACAGGAAAATACAAAAGATAGGTTGATGACTGAGATGATGTCCATAATTATGGGAAATTTAAAGATGATGATGAATGATTTTAGATCAAAAATTATGTCTGAACTCAAGGAAGAGCTGCAAAATCATCTAGAAGCAGTAGAAAAAAGAATACAGGCAATAGACGAATGCCAGATGGAAAGGAAACTGGATTTAACACAAGAATTGGTCAACAAAGACACACTCATAAAAAGTGAAATGGAAAATATTGCCATTGATGAACTAAAAAAAAATCAGATGCCAGAAGATGAAGACCAAAGCCAAGATCAAATACCCATAAAAGAAATAGAAGCTGATAAGACTGACAGTGAGGTTCAAATCCAGTCAAATAGTTCACTGGAAATGTCAGTGATATCCTGACTGATTCATGTCCATTTGTGCCAAGTTGATGCACAAAAACCGAGTAAGGTAATCAAGAGAAGATTAAAAAAATTCTTATCGCTTTTCCATAGCTCCTACAAGATTAAAAGAAAAGGTGAGGATAAGGCTGTTTTATTAGGAGAACAAGAAAATGTTAATGAAAAACATTTAAAGAAATATGTCTCACCAGATCCAGGTAGATAGTATTAAATTTATTAATCCAAACTGATATTTTTGCAAATAACAGGAATTGGTAAATGGACTAAGAGATGGAAAAGAATTTTTAGATTTAAATAGAACATTTCTGATTGTAACCCAAAAGAATAGGTAGGAGAAGAAATAGCTGGTTGGGACTCTGTGACCTGGAAAGTTTTAGAAATTTTGTGTATGTGTTAAAAAATATATATGTATAGATATTTTTTTTTCATGAAGTGGGGGAGTGTGAAATGGTAAATCTGATTCAAATTTGCCATTTCACAGTCTGACCCACCTAATTATTTATTTATTAACATTTTCTTTTTATTATTATTCTAAAAAAAAAAAAAAAAAAAAATTTTTTAAACATTTTTAACTATTCTAAATAAATCCTATAATTTATTTTGGATCATAATTGTACTAACACTTATTCTATTTTATTATTAAAAGAAAAAAATTTCAAATAATTAACTATGAATTTTTTTTATATATTTTAGATATACAGTATATGTTTAAAATACTTTATTTTTAGTTCAAGAATCCAAGATGGCCTTTTTGAAAAGATTTGTACCTCGATAAGAAGTTTAAAATAAATGTCTAAATTAAAAGTATTGATAAATTACCAAAATCCATTCACCGTGGAATCTTTATTCATTAAGTAGTATAGATTCTACATTGTTATCTAAATTAAAAACTAATATAAAATTAGATTGAAATATATTAACCCTTATCGAGGTACAAACTTTCTAAAATTAGAATAAAAACAATTGCTATTGTTTTCTAAAAGATCACCTGAGGCAGCAGTAAGGAATAGATAGAGAGTGGCCTTTTTAGACAGAAAGTGACCAGAGAATAGACAGAGTTGTAGAAAGCACGCTATGATGATCGAGGAGTAAAACAGGGAATCACAGCCCTTTTCCTCCTGATACCTGAAATCTTCCATTATGCTGCTGCCAGAACATGCCATCAACTGCCATAAGCCATCAATGTTCACCCGAAGAACTCATCCCAAGGAGCACCAAGGTAGTCATCCAGATTTGACCAAAATATTATTAGAATGTAAATATAATTTTGTAAAGCTTTAAAATGTTAAAAGTTAATTTTTATTAAGAATCTTTTTTTAACTGTCTCTTTAACCTGTTCTTTTAAATTATTTATAATGGTTTTTTTTTACTTTTGATAACTCAAGCTCACAATAATTTTCTAATATTTTTAATTGAATATGAATTTATTTGTTTTATATTAATTTTAGCATGAGATTATTTCATGCTTTTATTTTTTTTTTGTATTTCGACAAGCTTCACTCGCGGGAGCTCAGAGTAATTTGCTAAGAGAGCAAACTATGTTTTATTAAAGGGAGTTTGGAAAAGAACAATTTAATTTTAAAATAAAATAATTTTGATCTATTTTATTTCGCAAGTGGAGTTATGTCGAATATATATATATATATATATTTCAAAATAAACATGCCATAATTTTTGTAAACAGTTTTATTATAGATTTCCCAGAATGGGATTCTATAATTTTATATTTCTGTAATTCAAAATAGAATAAAATATGTTATGGATTTGTTGACCTAGTAACAGCGCCACTGGATAGCATCAGTTAATTATCATACATTTTTTTAAGTTAGGAAAGACGGAAGGGGGGATATTTTCGAGAATTAAATTTCCTTATTTCTATAAGTATGCTTTTTTTGTATGTTAAATATTTATATAAAGTAGTTGTTTACGCAGGTTGTTTTCTAAGCAGTATTAGATCATTTTAAAGCTATTTGATTATAATTCATCCCTATTTAATAATTGTAAGATCTCGGGTTAATAAAGAATGCTTGGAATCTCATGAACAGACCTAAAACAGTCATAGATTTTGTGATTTGGAGTTAGCTTCTGTTCTTCACATATGCCTGTGAAATGGACAGCGTGTTTGAGATAGAGTTGGGTTGTCAGCAGAATTCATAGAGGTGAATATGAGGACTCTCTGTAATTCCTATCTCCTATCGATACATGGACATGACATGTGGACATATCAATTTTCCTTTTATTCTTCATTGAAGTAGACATACGAGTGTCCGTAATCCGGCTCATATTATCTTACTTACATTTCTTTTCTCCATTTTGCATTCATATATTTATTAACCCGACATTATTTTGCTTTTATTTTGCCTATCTAATACATAAGCCATAGAAAAATAATTTTACCGAAAGGATCTTCGACCTGAGTAATCGACTCTTTTGTTCATTTGCGTAATTAGTTAAAATCGTTTGGTTTTGGCTAATTCATGGTATATTTCATTATAGGTATGATTTTAGTTGTAAGTCCAACTAAAGTGACTTGTTTGCTTTGATAATTAACTGATGGATGTTTTTATTATAATCGCTTAGAGTTTTAAAGTTATTTATAAGCTATGCCAGCAAGGTCTACTTATGTCATAAAACATTAGTTGTTGAAAATACAAATTATTAATTTTATAAAGATAAATAAAAATCTTTTTTTTATATATGTTAATGGAGTAAGATGTCAAATTAGTCTTACTACAATAGTCTATGTAATTAATATCTTTTTCAATAGAAATGTTTTTTTTAAGTCATTCTTAAAGATGTGCGTTAGGCAGATGTTTAAACCTATCACTATATTATAAGCTTGTAATAAATGTGCACGGGGAATTTTGAAGTCCGTGGTCATTTAATTATGAAATAATTTTGCTATTTTTTTAAAAAAAAGAGAATAAATGTAAAGACAATGAAAGATGTATAAACTTCACAAAATAAATTGCACAAAGTCAATAACGTCAATGCTGACCACTAATAAAAATAAAGTCATCAGGAACTCATATAATTATGAAGTTAATTTAAAAATTGTATTTTTGTTTTTGTTTAGCTTGAGTTTAAACTAATGTAAAATAACTAATGTAGAATGCCCAATGATTTTAAATATATATATATAACTAAAACAAACTTCCAGTGTTCTCAAATCATTTTATTTTACTTTTACATGAAATAAAATTTGATTTTTAAATATACCTATCAACCAATCACCCAAGTTCTCATTTAAATGTAATAAAATCGAATCTCATGCTTGAAGACCCAGCTGCTGGCACAGTGAAAATAAAAGAATTTGATTGTATCATCGAGAAAGGCTATTGATTAGATCTTTGACCTGGGGATATAGGTAAATAGGGCAGAATTCTCGATGTACCTGATTTATATATCTTGTACATGGTCGGACTTGAGGTACTTTACCTGTATTCAGGGGTTTGTTGGATCAATGTGTGTTTTTCGACCGGTACAATATATATATGACATATTTTGCAGTTTCATCCATGTTAAAAAAGTTTTATTTTAAATATTGATATACAGACATTTCCACTTGATCACACAAATCATCTACTGGGTGATAAAAGATAGAAAGAGGTTTGTAGAGATGCTACAATCACTGATTTGAAAAAAAAAAAAACTTCCACCAATATTAAAAATTTTAAATTAAGAATGTTTTTTTAAATCTTTCCAAATAGGAGAAAATTTGCATTTATCATCTCACTTATTGGTACAATCTGGCCTTTTAAATATGTCAATGGCTTCTTTAATTTTGCACTGGTAGAGATTATCCCATCTGGATACGATTCTGGTACTAGAAAAATCAATTTCATGACCTGAATCTATAGTATGGAGTGAGAGTGCTGATGATGATGAGTGTTGTTTAACTGCATTAGCATGCTCATCTCTCCTAACACTGATGCAATGATTACTCATATCTATGTAAGAAACTTTCCAATTTTCCCATGAGACTTGATAAACACCATGAGATTCTTAGGCTTGGTTATTATATTGCTGATCTTTTGATGAGTAGAAAATACTGTGTCTACATTATAGTGTTTTAAAATACGTCCAATACTGTCTGTTGTTTCTTTTTTATTTTGAACACAAATCCTGATAATTGATTTTTCATCTTTTTGTTTTCTATTTTTTTTATAAATTTATATTTATAAGTATTTGCTAATAGAACACATTCAATATAATTTTTTTCTTCTATTGAAACACAGATAAAAATAAAATAGTCCCTCATAAAAAATTATGTATCTGTCCAAAATTTTCTAGACTTTCATAAATTCACATACCAGATACTCCCCTTCATCCAATAGTAAATGCAATAGGAACTCCAACACATATTTTAGCTAGATATTTATGGGATTTCATAAAACCTACAATCCTATATGTTAAATCATACATTAAATTCTCTTTTTATTTTATTTCTTTTTTAAAAAAATTTTAATTAATGTTAATGACATTCTGGTTAGTTTTGATGTCATGTCTTTATTTACAAACATTCCAATTGATGAAGCTTTAAATACAATTTCACAATGTTGCAATTTAGCAGACAATCATATTGATTTGATTAAACATTGTCTCTCAAACACATATTTTGTATACAATGGACAGCATTACAGACAATTTGTGTTACTTCTATGGGCTCACCTATCTCAGGAGTAATAGCTGATTTATTCATGGAAAATATAGAAACTCGTTCTTTAGAATCGTCATTTTTAAAACCTATCATTTGTCTTAGACACATAGATGACACTTTTGTCATATGACACATGGAAAAAATAAATTAGATGATCTTTTTTACATTTAAATAATATGCATCCTCATATTACATTTACAATGAAGATAGAGTCTGATGATAAACAACCTTTTCTTGATGTTATAGTCACCAGAACAGCAAATAGTTTATCTTTTTTGCTTTACAGAAATAATACTTTCACATATAGATAGTTACATTTCCTTTCTCATCATCTCCAATCTCAAATAGTTTTTGTAGCCAAAATTATTTTAAATAGAGCAAATACCCTTTCAGATAAATCATATCTGAAAAAAAAAAAAAAAAAAACCTTATTTCAATCCCAAAATGTACAAAATATCCAACAATAAGATGATAAATCAGCTGTTAGAATTTGTGTCCCATATGTTAAAAAAAAAAAAAAAACTACATATAGTATTGGACATACATTAAAATGATATAATATAGATACAGCATTTTTTTACTCATCAAAAGATCAGCAATATAATAACAAAATCTAAGGATTCAAGACCCTTTTGAATCTCATAGTATTTTTTTCAAATCTCATGTGAAAATTGTAAAGATTCTTACATAAGTATTAATAATAATTGCATCAGTGTTAAGAGAGATGAGCGTGTTAATGTAGTTAAACAACCCTCATCATAATCAGCACTCTCACACCATACTATAGATTCAGGTCATAAAATTGATTTTTCTATTACCAGCATCGTCTCCAGATGTGATAGTCTCTATCCGTGCAAAATTTGAGAAGCCATTGAAATAGTTAAAAGGCCAGATTGTATCAATAACCAAGATGATACATAAAAATTTCCTTCTATTTGGAAATATATATATATATATTTAAATAACATTCTTAATTTAACATTTTTTTCTTAATTTAACATTTTTGCTTTTGGTGGAACTTTAACGTTTTTTTCAAATCATTGATTGTAGGGCCTATACAACTGTGTTTCTATCGTTTATCACCCAGTGTATGACTTGTGTGATCAAGTTGAAATGTCAGTATATCAATATTTACAACTTACAGCTGAACCCACAACATGTCTTTTATATATGCAACCCATGAATATATTATATATATATATATATATATATATATATATATATATATATATATATATATATATATATATATATATATATATATATATATATATATATATATATATCTTAAGCTTTGCAGAGTATCCCCAATCCCAGACTGAGTTCTGGTATTGACATCATCAGTAATGCTATTAATATCCAGTGTACCTAAACTTAGTCCAGTCCCATATGGCTATTTAACTTAACTATCTGGATTGAAAGACACATGGATGTCTGAATATTTCAGATTTTTTACTTAAACAATTATACATTGGAAAATGTGCAGGACTTATCATGATATTTTTAATTTAATGCTTGAATATCCTAGCATGTCACTGAAGAATCCCGTAGCAGAAACCGATCTGAAGTTGGGCATATTCTGCAATGTTATTAAGAGCTTATTTGTGAGCTCTATATATAACATTTGCAATACAAGCTTATTAAATTAGGTCATGTAAAAGATAAATATATATGGGTTGACTGAAAGTACACAATATTATTTTAAAAAGTAATAATAAAGATATTTAAATTTACATACATATTAGTAATTAAAAAGTTCTATACAACATTTTTCATCAAAATAATTACAACTCAGTTTCAGTATACTTTGAATTTTAAACAAACAAAAAAAAAAGATTTATTTAAAAGTGGTTTTAGAACTGTGGATTATATCCATGTATTGAGAAAAAAACAATGAAATGACTAACAAATAAAAAATGTCATTATGCTTTGGATTTCTAGATTATGAAAAGGCATTTGATTCTGAAAACATTTCCCCAGTGATTATATTCTCATGATTACTTATAAATGCTAGAACAATAAATAATTAGATTAAACAATAATATTAAAAACAGTGACAGTGTGTAGAACGTAGACAGGGTGATTTATTAAAACTTGTTAGAATTATTTTTTGGTTTGAAATGGGAAGCTAATAATGTAAAATTAAATGGAAATTGTTTAAGCCATTTAGTATTAGTAGATGATGTAGCTATTTTAGCTAATATTGCTTTAGAGCTTTCGAAAATATCTTAGAAAGTATGATTAAAGAAAAATGTTTCATGATTAAACCAATTCTTAATGATTTTTTTTTTTTTAAAAGAAAACTAAAATTGGAAAATGATGAGTTAGAAGAAATTAATAAATACAAATATTTTGTTAACATAATTACAACAGTTGGAAAAATAACGGATGAAATTCATCACATTGTTAACTTGGTTGGAGTGCTTTTGGCAGAAATAATAAATAAAATTGTGCTTGAGAATAAAGATTTTTAATAAATGAGATTTACTAACTTTTACTTATGGCTCTGAGAGTTGGACACTTAACAGAAGAGCAATACAACAATTTCACACCACTCAGAGATATATGAAGTAATGAATGTTAAAAGTAACAAGAATAGATTGAAAAATACAACCATAAGTTGAGAGAACAAACAGGTGTCACTGATTATTAAAATAATTAAGATATTAAAATGAAATTAAGCTAGATATATTGCTAGAAAATATGATAATAGTTGAAATGTTAAGCTGGATTTTAAAAGACTGTTAAATCATAAAAAGTCCCCATGTGTGGGATAGATGAAATAGAAGGGGTGCTTGTATGGCATAAAAAAAGAAAGGGTATATATCAAAGAAGAACATTTGAACTTGAAGATGGATTTACCCTTTAGTTGTTGAATATTTTTTTTAAAAATGTAGAATTCAACCCAGATATACAATTTCAAACTCTCTTCAGATATGCAACCCATATCATGCAACAGGTACATATCACACCACACATGTAAGACTTGGAGTCATAACTCTCATATATTATTATATTCATTAGCCCCTTGCTTTGGGTAGTCAAAATAACGGATTGTAATAAAAATGTTTATGTACTTTTATTTTATATCTATATTTTTTATGTTTTTTTTTTCATACAAATATAAAATATAACTATTATTATTTACAATGTGTTAATTAGATGCATTTTCTATCAGTAAACCCCCAAATATAATGAAGCATGATTAATACGAAGATTGAATTTAGATCTCCATAGCTTATTTTGGATAAACTGTGCCACAGTTAAATAAATATATTCAGAACTTATATCGATGACTATTTATTGATGTGTATTATACTTCAATATTAATTATTCAATATAATAATGAGACTTATCAATAAGTCAGAACATATATAATATTTCTCAATTTTCATACCTGTAAATATTATCTCCGATAATCTTTTACTTATAGAAAACAAATGAAAAAATGTTAACAATATTATAATAATTTGTTAACTATATTATAATAATTTACCCAAAATTAAAACTGATATAAGCTCAACTCTATGTGTAATAATGCGTATCCATCAAACAAAAACAGATTACATGTTTAAATAAAGTTAATTTAATTTCTAAATATGCTCTCAATTTTCCAACAATCAAAGTCGTTTTTTATCAAAATAAAGAAAGTCATACAATAAATATTAATATAATCGTTGAATTTAATTTCACTATATACGTTAAGCGTATTTAATATTATATATATATATTTTAAATTTTTGTTTATGTATTTAGTTTTAAATAGTTATAGTATTTCCAATATCAAAATTATTATTTAATTATTACTTTGTAATTCCAGTTTATTTATTTTAAATATCTCAAGTAAATTTTGTTCATGGCTAGTTTTATCTTTTTTTTCATATATCATAGCATTGTCCGGGAGGCGAATCCACAACCGTCTGCAACCAACTACTTGCTTGCAAGACCGCTGCGATAACCTCTCGGCTTACGACGCTTAACTAGTTTTACTTTTCTTTAAAAAAAAAAAAGTGTGAACATGTAGCAAATTTATGGGACAAATTGTGTCTATATTCTATGTTATACTTAAACAGAATATAAAAACCCGATTATATATGCCCGTTTAGGAATAAATAATACAATTCCTGATATATCACGGTTGGAACCATAATGAATTATTCCGAAGATAAACTTTCTTGGATTCTTTTTAATAAACATATAATCAGCGTACTCTCCTATACATTTAGAAATAATCTCCTCGTATTATTTTATGGATAGCAGCCTAATTGCAGCTATCTTTTTGAGGACTGAATGATTATATTAATAGAAATAATAGCAACGCCTTAATTTACCTGTTTATAGGTAAATCTTTGTCTACGTTTAATAAAATGACTACAGAACATCTCAATAACAACGGATTCTTTAAATGTGAACGAAAAACATAATTGCTTTAGAATTCTTAGCACATTATAAACGCTTTGCATTTTTGAAGATATTAATGTCTGAAACTGTAAGGCATTTAAATTGTGGTTTGCTGCTGACACCGTCACAATTACATATTAACTATGAAATTCAAAAAGACATGTATTTACAAATATGAAATTTGGTAATCGTATGAAAAAAAAATATTTTGACACAGTTTATAAACAAAAATTGGATGATTATTGAAAGTATATATATATTTTTAAAAAAAAGCCTTATAAATAATTTAACATGTATAAGACTTTCATCAGTGATAATGTCCCAATTTTTACTTCACAAATATAATGGATATATAATATTTAATCAAATGCAGCCTCCCAATTGCATATTTATATTCTCTTTTTGTTTGGAAAAAGAATCATATTTATATTCTTAAATGAAATTCTTTACTTAATCTGTATGGTTAAAATTAAATTTTTAAAAAAAAATTAATTGAAAATGAAATTAATATTCTCAACTTACCAACCAATACAATTCAGATACAATGTTGAAATTAAAGTTTATGAAAATATTAATAAGATTAAGTGATAACAAAGAAATATTTTATCCCCAGTTTAATTGGTTAAAATCTGAACAAAACATTATTACTGTTATAATATAGGCTCAGTATTGATGTGGCGATTTATATATTTGTAAGTGTTATATGTGTCATATTGGTACGTAATATACTTAGAAATCTAAAATTAACTGAAGGAGAATTTTATTTATATTTTAATAGGAAGATGAAACAGAAATTAAAAATATTAAGCAAATTGAAAGAACAAAATATTTTCACGTTCAATATACAAACTATTAATTAAATGAAATAATTAAAATGTTTATTAAATAAATACTGCTTGTTTTATTATTCTAATTTTAACTATTCTTTTTTGCAATATTTTTTTGAATATTTTCTAAACTTTAATAGCAGTAAAACTATAATTTACTGCTTCAATTAAATGATAAATAATTATTTGTAAATATACATGTACAAGTATAATAATTAATTGTTTGTTCTTTTATTTCAACTTTATAACATCACATTAGTCCATTAGTATCAAATTTCAGACTACCGTGTATGAGTGAATTTTAGAACCGCTCCTTTTTTCGTTTTGAAGTGAATGAAAACAAATACTTCCATTATCTGTATGATACAAACATTACCTATGCAACAATCATTGATTATTATTGATTATTACTATGTAAAGGTTCATGGTTTATATTACAGCCATCATAACATAATATAAGCAATGTAGCTATACTAATTTCTACTAAGAATATAAAAATTATTCAGGTGAGGTATTTGTCAGCTATGGCTAGCTCATGGGATTTATTGGTTAAGCCCACAAATTCCCCAAATAGTCAATACTGCATCATAATCGCATCAGTATTTACATACCATTCAAACTTGTGACTGTACAAATATAATTGATAAACTAATTTTAAGTTAAGATATATCTCATTAAATTTACCCAAAACTCTTATACTGTAACGAAAAATATCCATGATCATCATCATCAACATCTAGATAATTGTTTGCTCATTGGTCAATAATTTAGACAAATAAGTTTAAGGTATAAGTGATTAAATCTTTCTACAGAGTCATAGGAAAATCTATTATATACCTCAAGCCCTATATGTCATACTCAATAATCATATAACTTATACAATTTACATATTTATATCCCATTTCAATTGTGGGTGTGGGTTTATTTATATTAATCTTTATAATCACTTAATAATGTTATGACAATGATAATCTTAATATTTATATAAACAGATTATACAATCAACATTGAGGATGATGAATATATTATAACCATCTAACATAATTCATATCTATTATTTGAACTAGATATAAATACTTAGATCCCTATTAATTATGAGATTAAATCAAACCAATGATGATGACAACCAACAACCCCCTGATGATGATCAGATGACCAGGTATACGTGTTATGAATTAATTAAATAATAAAAGTAAAAATAGCATCAATACTAATAATAATAACACTAAAGCACAAATATTACTTAATTCTGTTTATTAAGATTTCTTTCTTTTTAATCAAACAAATTTCTGATTATCCAATTGACTTTAATTATTATATTAATCAAAATAATACATCAATAAAATAATACTAAATGTGTAACCAAATAAGAGAATTAAATACATATGCTGCTATCCATTTAAGATAAGCTGGTTTAAAATTAAATATTCCAAGAACAAAAAACGAAAAAACCTTTTCATTTAATACTCATTCAATATTTTTCTTCAAGCTTTACTATATATGTTATAAATGCAATATAACATTCATTTACACAGTATGTGTGTTCATTTTCATATATGTGATATCATGCTCTATTCATTTGCCCACTTAAGGTAAATATCCTATCAAGCATTAATATTTTAATTCTAACTCATTCTAATTGACTTATACGCGGTCATCCACGCACACTCGGACACATCAACAAATAAAACTCTGGAGACAATATGAATTCCAAAAACATTAACAATTTTATCATTATATAATATACTATATTTACAAAGACATACATTTTTAAAATTTACAATATTTTCAAAAAACTAACAAAAAATCCATTAAATTAAAATATTTGCATTGCCTTCATTCTGAATTTTGATGTGGAAAGCAGAAAATATGATACATTATTGCTGTAATACTATTATGTCTACATTTACGACAACGATATTTCATTACCGTTATCATAATAAAACAACAACAATAAGTAAATACAATTTATTTAACTAGTAATAAGCTTCACCTTTTTGGTAAGTAATCATTATTATAATATTGCCTATTAAATATAAAATTTAAATCAAACTTAGCACTTATTCAGAATTTAGCATATAACATTATATTGAAAAATAGACACATCATTTATACAAATAAAGCATTTATCTTTACCTTTCAAGTATATTTTAACTTTTTTATATATGTAAAATATATTGACTGGAATGCGAACCTAGGCCACCCTCCTGGAAGGCAGCCATGGTAACCACTAGGCCAAAGCTTGACAAGTATATTTTAACATTTCAATGTAAATTTAAATAAATAAAAATATAGCTACTGAAATACTCTAATCATTCCTTTATCAAACTATTTACTTTTAAAATATTTTAAATACTTCTATAAATTTTTTGTAAGGTCACTCTTACATAATATTTTAAATTATATTTTAAAAAATAAATGCTTGTACATTCCTTACATATGCATTCCATAATCGATTACCATAATAATATTCAGATATTATGTTTCATCATTCTGTCTTACAATCAAACAAAATATTTGAATTTAATGATCTCTATCATTCATATATCTCTAGGAATATCAAATCATTCCTTTTCTTTTTTCTCTATAAACAAAAAAATAATTATATATTGTTTGTGATAAAATTTTATTGCTCATCTTGTTTTCTAAAATATTGACAGCATTCAACAGTCCAATTATTATTCTAACTAAATTTAAACTATCATTTACCATGCAATATAGAGTGGTGATTAATAGTGATTATAGTGAGGGATATGAAAACGATAATAACTCAAATGAATTTGAGATTTCATGGTTACATTGCTTAAGGGCACATATTTGTCACATAACCTAAATTATGTTTATAGCTTATATCTGAGATCTTAGTAAACTATGGAAAGAATGCTACTGCCCATGTACTAAATATACAGAATTACGGTACCTATAAAGTATCATTTTTATTACTTATACCAAAAATATACAAATGTACAGATAAAAAAATAAACTCATTTTTTGCAGAATTTACAAAGTGGGAAATTAAACATTATTTCTTTATGAGATATAAAGCCTTCCAGGAATCTTGGTTGAGAAATGGGTCCAATTAAATTTATTTTGTTAATACAAAATTAAATAAACTTTTATCAAAAGGGGGTAAAGTAGTAAAATGTGTTGAAATAAAATCACTGTGTTGAACTGATTTTTTAACGTTATTCAGAATACAAAGAAAGTCATTTCTTTGTTTAGTCTCAACTTCATAAATTATACCAAATATGAATCATGTTTAAAACAACTGTTCCTTGGGATTGTTTATTATGTCATTATTCTCCACTCCCAAAGCCTTTCTATATTATGACTGATGGTTTTCTGGATAGAGAAATTTGTCTTTACGGTTGAACCAAAATTATTTATATACAGCATAATGTAATTTCTCACTTATATACAGTATCCAGCAATCTGAAAAAAATGTCAAGATTTCTTGTCCTTTTGATTGATTAAAGCAATCAAAGTTGCCAGTCTTTTATCTTCAATTGTCAGAATAAAACAGACATCATTTTCACTGCAAAAGTCCACAAACATCCATTATTCAGATGTATTTACCTGGATTCACTTTTTTGTTTGCTGAAAAGACTCATCTATTTTGAAAATATTGATAGTGTTTTCAATTTTACATTTTTCTCAGACTCACATAGCAGTGGCACAAACTTTCCACATATAGTTATTACAGTATATTGTAGTGTTAATTCTTATATCCATCTGTGTTTTTTTATTATTCAATTGGTTTTTTAAGTTTTGCAACTAGTTATAAATATAGCATAGCGTCATGAGCAATGTAATTTTGGAACCCTACAATACCATTCTCTTACAATGACTGTCTTTAGTATTACAACCTCAAATGCAACCATACCATTATATATATATATATATATATATATATATATATATATATATATATATATATATAATTCTTTAAAATGAAATATATTCAATTTATAGACAACTAAATACTTAAAATGTATAAATAATAAATTTATTAATATCTAATTGATTTTCTTTCAAAAAATGAACCTTATCAAGATATCACAACAATTGAAAAAATTCACGTGATTTACATATCATATACAGGACAAACTTAACAATAAAGATGTTTTAAAGAATAGTATATTAGAAAGACAACATAATGGTTTTGTAATGCCAACATTGTGAAATATATGGTACTTGGGTATTTTTTCTGCAACCAAGGAAAGATAGGAGGACTTTTCACATTCTTATCAATACACTGCTAACTTTTTAATGTTGTTATTTTGGCAACATCAAACTATTATAAAAACATTAGAAAGTTAGCAATGCTTTGATACGAATGTGAAAAGTCATCCTAATTTTCCTTGGTTGCAGAAATAATACTTAATACAGTTTTACAAAGATAAAAAAAAAAAATTACATGAGATAAACACGTATTTATGAATTCTACACGGACGCAAGTTAACGTTTGACACTTAGTTAATTTGATCAATTTCAACCAAAAAAATATGTGGTCCGTGTTGCAGGAGAAAAAAAAAGCCAACATAAATACTGTATTTATTTTTATAAAAGTAAATATATTCTATGAAATATATACTTACGCAGACGATTCTTGCATACAAAATGGTGATGGTCAGTAGCAATCCTCCCCCCCCCCAACGTCCCGCCTCCTTCTCCGAAAAAGTTGTCGAACAAGTGATTGACCAGTACATGCTCTAAATGGAATACTGCCAGGCAATCTAATTTTTCGAATAAACAAATAAGTCATTCTATCTTTTCTTGGTTGCAGAAATAATACTCAATACAGTTTTACAAAAACAACAAAAAAAAATATTATGAGAGATATACAAGTACTTTTACAAATTGTACACGGACACAAACTAACTTTTGATGCTTACTTAATTCCATCAATTAAAAAAAAAAAAAAAACGTGGTCCGTAAAAAAAAAAGCCAACATAAATATATTTTTATAAAAGTAAAAAAGAAAAAATATTCTATGAAATATACATTCATGCAGACGATTTTTTACATACAAAATGGCGATTGTCAGTAATACCCCCCCCTCCCACCGTCCTTCCTATTTCTCCGAAAGATTTGTGGAACAAGTGACTGCCCAGTACATGCTCTAAATGGAATTCTGCCAGGCAATCTAATTTTTGGAATAACAAATAACAAAGTCAACGTCTCCATTCAATTACAATTAAATAATAAACTTTTAATTCAAAGATTCTAAAACGCAGAAGTCGGACAATAACCAAGTTGAAATTGAAAAAAAAAAAAACACAGAAGTAAATAATGCAGTTGAAATTAAAAATGTTAAACCAAATTCACAATAATAACAAATGGTAAGTTTAAAATGTGCAAACAAACTTTTGAATCAGAAAAAAAATACCAAAATGTCCAAAAAAGCACCTATATAATAGTTTCGGTTGACATGTTTCAGAGCACGTTTTGTGCCCGTTCAAAAACACGTTTTTTAACGAGGAAAAAAAACTAAAATCGCAAGGGTTTATTTAATGTTCGCAACAATATCGCGTATGTAAAAAATCGTCCTATCTTTCCTAGGTTGCAAGAATACAGCAGATCTAAAAGGTTAAGTACCGATATAACAAAATAATACATGAACACAAATACGTTCTCACACTTATGCTGGTTGGTATGCCACAAGTATAACCATAAAAATTCCTTATAATTATTAATAATAAAAAATAAACAAATTCGTTGAATCAAATATACAGATAGTCATATAGTCACAGAAGATAAGAGATATATAATAAACTCTCACACTTACACTGTCACCATGCCAAAAGTGTACCTTATATCTTCCATATGGTAACTAATAACAAAAAGAAAAAAATATAGATGAAATTATTGACTAGAGATGTAGAGACAAAATTATAATTCCCTTTTTTCAGCACTTGTAATACATGAAAAGATGATTTTCTTTAAAATCAAAAGGAGTGACTTTTATGAATTACTACCAGTCATAACAAAAAACTACTCTTCAAATTTAGCCCAGGCATCAACCCATTAGGATAAATCATACATGACTTGCATGAATAATTCAAATAAACACAAATCCTCACATAGTATTTATTTATTTTTTATAAATGATTGACATTAATAATTGAGTATAGTATTTCCAATATTACTACAATAATTTGTATTTCTTATTTAGAGATATTCTAAGAATCATTATATAAGTTTAAAATATAACTAAGTGTACTGTGTGAAAATCACTAATAAAAAACACTACAGTTTTGTTTTTTTGCAAAATTATTATTTTTTTATTAGATTTGGTAATATGACCATTTCAAACTTTCTATATCCATTTAAGATTTAATTTTTATCTCTTTTCTAGTATTTCTTGAGTGATGTCAATGACATTATTTTAGAAGACAAAAATTTATTATCCATTTATTTTATTTTAAATATAGAATTGGTGGAACATACAGCTATAAGTATCACACATTTGTAGGAAGTTTCTCAATGTTCTACAGGTGTTTTATTAGTTTGACTTTATGCCCATCATTTTTAAAAACACAGCTTATATTGAAGCTGATGTATCCATACCTACTATGTGTAACATATGCCATTTCCGATTCTAATTTTTTATTTTCTTTGTAACCACCATTATGATCATTGATTCAAAGTTCTTCCATTTCCATGTTATTGATTGTTTTGTTTATTCTTTCAGACGACTTTGTTCACATGATCAAAACAGTTTTCTTTATAAGAAATCATTTTTGGCTACTTGCCAATAGATCAATAAATAACTCTACATTTAATTTTAAAATTATTTAAAACAAATGGTCTATTATTTAAAAATAATATATATATAATTTTATAAGTGAATATTTGTAAATACAGTAATTAAATAAATAAAAAAAATATTATCCACTTAGGAGCGCTTTCGATTATCCCAGTAATTTGTGTCAACTAAAGCTTTGAAATGCTAACTTTCCCATAATTCCATGATCTTAACGTTTGCTGATTGCCTGTTAATTAAGTCATGTTTACATTTGTATATTAGCATAGTTTCCTTTATTTTTCTTTTATTATTATTTTTTTCAATTTGCAATATTTTTACACAGTTAAAATTGAAGTCAAAACCATAAATACATGATTTATTAATATAATATTGATTGTTTTAACAAGAACTCTTTTATTAAGTAAGAATGTAGATTGGACATTATATGGAGAGCTTAACAGGAAAGCTTCTTGGAAGTTAAAATTAATAATGCATTTTCTAGTATTGATTGAGTCGTATAATAAACTGATAAATATCACACAGATTCGTAATAAATTTTATATGGAAAGTAAAACTATGGAGGTAAAATGTTTTATCTTTTGAAGAAAACATTATGGATAATTTTTTAAAAAAGAAACTGTTAAGAATAATAGCTAAATGAAAATAATTTTAAAGCATATGTAATAAATCTATAATTGTATAAGATTATATGCAATGCAATAATTTATTGAAAAGAACCAATAATTGAAATAATAATGAAAATAACTATATTTGGTTAAGTAATGATAAACATCCTGACAAATAAACCTTAAAGATGAAGGAATTATGAATAATAGATGTATATAAATTCTGGAAATATTTAAAAAAATTGTGCAAACATCAAATCCGGATGTCTGAATTCATAGCCTTGTCAATGACGCTGTCAGCCGATACAAAATCCTAAGGAAGAGAAGCTTCAAATTATTATTTTCAAATATTATAGATTTATTATTATTTTAATAATCATTGTTCTGAATAATAGAAACTATGAACTATTATTTCATAAACTTCTGCAGAACAGATCAATGATTATTTTTGTTAATTTTTTAGATTGTTTAGACCTCACCTTATTATTTTTATCATTTATTTTAAAACTTTGTTCATGTTGGAAGGATTCTACGCATGCGCCAGTCAGTCTTTTATTCTGTCGTTTGCAAGCAGGAGAATTATAGTTTTATCGTCAAGTGTTGGAACATAAAACCCTTGCAACAAATATTGAGGATTATAATCACTCTTCAAGATTAAAAAAAATGTCAAGGAAATTAAAAACATTTTTTATTTGTGTAAAGGACAATTCAAAGATGGAAGTATACGTAAATATACCTTGATTTTTTTTATTAACCTTAGATTTAATTATAACATTATTTAATTAGTGGAATAGGCACATAAATTTTAACTTATTCATTAATAATATTATAGTTGTATAATAGATATTTTTATAATTTTAGTTTAGATAAAATTTTTAAGTGTGATAAAATGAATGCATGTTATACTATGCAATGTTTATTTTTAAAATTTGTGGACATGAAGAAGACATCAAAAGTGATTAACACGTTTATATCACTTAGGTAGTAATTGTAGATATTTATATTTTATGATGTATTTTTTTTGCAGATTATTAATAAATTATATAATGTTGAAGTATGGATGTTGGGTTATGTGTGAATGCATTTTATACACACATTAAACTTATAGGTTTAGAATTTATTTATTCTAAGAATATGCATCCTTTGATTTCATATTCCTAGCATAATATAACATGAGGATGGATAATTATATGATTCTTTTATAAAGGACTTTAATTTGAAAATAAACAGAGAGATTGCAAAACTCTCACGCTCATTAGCCATAAGCGTGAAAGTTCTGCAGACTCTCTGTTTAATTGCAATAATGTTTGAAATTTATAAATTAAATATTAAAGGACTTTAATATTTCTTAGATATTTAAAGTATGGATAATAATCATTTTGCATTTTCTTCAAGAATATTGATAGGAAAGTAAAGTTATCTTTTTCTTATTGATTATTTGAGATCATTATAATTATGCATGAATTTTATTTGTTATTTTGGCTATGTTAGTTAGTATCTTTGTCGATGTGGATTTAATAAATCTATAGGAAAATTTTATAAGATAGAGACTTGGTAGTAATTTTAAAAACATGAAACCAATGAGATGTTTTTAATGTAGGATTTATTATGGCAACAGGAATAAAAAATTTTGATCTTATTAAGTATGCAGGTACAGTTAACAAAGCCATGTATCTGGTATATTTTATCTGTAGGCAGTGTTTATTTTATATTGAATATTGATATTCTAGAAAGCTGAAATAATATCTTTGACATCGTTGTTGGTAGAAGAGGACATTAGACAAATAGGTCATGCCTCTATTTTATTGATACATTGTGCCATGAAGTCTATCCAATATGTACTATTGAGTGAAGCTCTAGTTTGTTCCCTATGAATACACATCTATTCGCTATCACGATTTTCCAAAGCATTATATCAGACAGTATCATATATTTTAAAAGAAAATGATAAATAACTTAGAGTTTAAGGACTGTTATTTAATGAATAATATACATTTGTTTACTTATGAGGATGAATAGAGTCAATGAAAATGGATTTGAAAAATTAAAAAAAAAATCAAATGATGACGAACTATAGAATATGTTCTATATTTATTTTGAAAATAAAATAAATATCACGAATGAATGTAAATGAAGTGAAGGTGCTCTGGAATTTTAAATAACTTCAAATAATTTAATTTTATAAGTATTGCATATTTTTTAAAAAATAGGTAATGTAGTAAAACGAAACAGTACAAGATAAGCATAGGTATATTTTGTAGTTATTTTAGTAATTAAGGAATACATCAATAATTGCAAGTATTCCATATTAAAATAATATTAAGTAAGAGATATTAAGTATAAAAATATGATTAGCAATGATGTCCACATATTTTATTAATAAACCAACATTGGATATTTTGTGTTTAATAATAATAAGATTGCAAAATGAAAAATTATTTAGTGATAGGATACATATTCGAAATGTTATTTTATTGTATTTTCCGCTTTATGCGTCTATGTATGTTTAAAGGGATCATATTATAATGATATTTAGTAAGAGATAATATTTAAAGAAAATGTAAAGTAATTGTATCTTTATTATAAAATTTGACAAAGATGGAAATAGAGAATTGTATTTTTTTAAGGCGGAGTGAAGACTTTAAATATATGTTTTTATTTTATGAGTTTACGATGAATAATAAATGTATAATGGTGCAAGACTTATTGTACAAATTCTAAATATTGTAAATATATTATTGTTTATTTTGTTATAATAAATTTTTTGTTAAATTTGTTTCAAAATTTGTGTGCTAAGTTGATTTCTTTCTCACTCTGCAAACATTTTAAAACCACATAATATTTGAACCAAAATATAACATTTTGCACAGAAATAAATAAAAGTATTATTTAAGAATTATAATATTTTCTTACGATTATTTATTTAAGAAATTTAATTTTACATTATCTTTACAGTCTGAATTTAATCATTATAATATTATAAAGAATTATAATGATATCCATTGTCACACATATATTTTTCAGATTATAACATACTACCACATATTTATTGCAAGATCATATGAAAGATAAAATATTATATTGTATTATTTCTTTATTATTATTATAGCGAATAAGAATTATGTTGGAGAAAAGATATGTAAGATTAAGTCATACATTGAAGAATATTATTATTATTATTATTATTATTATTATTATTATTATTATTATTATTATTATTATTATTATTATTATTATTATTATTATTATTATTATTATTATTATTATTATTATTATTATTATTATTATTATTATTATTATTATTATTATTATTATTATTATTATTATATTTGTTATTAGTTAGGTGTGGTTAGGTATGATATTAAATCTTTTATCATACTTTACTACAGTAATTTTTGATTAACTTAAAGTAATTATAAGAACCTGAGATTTATTTAGTTTAAATTATTTCAAATAAAAGATTAAGATTTATTTATTAGTGTAATCTTAAATATTAGTTATCTTGAAGTCGTAAGAATGCTATAAATTTATTATTTGAGATAGTAATAGGATGAATAGTGTTCTTATGCCATTATTGTTGTACCCTGTGGGATATTGGCTCAAAGTATTTTTATTACCACTTGTATCTCACTTACAAGTCTTACGATTTAATAAATATTTATTTATTTATTTTATAAACCAATATTATTGTTTTATTAATTTGAGCTAGTAGAATAACTATTATTAGTTATAATATTTCTATTGTCAATTATATGCATTTTGGCCTAGCATAATCATCAACTGAGCTAGACCTATTTTTAATATGATATTATATTTCCAGGAAGTGATGGTACAATATATATATATGAAAAACAAAAAACAAGTTAAAAACTTGCTAATGCTTGTATTTATGTCAACAGATGGCGTTCTAACAAAAACACCATCAAGCGTACATTCACATAAACATCAGAGCAAGCATTCACTATCTCTAACATTAATTCCACTTTCAGATCATGATTTCAAGCTATTTTCTATCATCAGTGAAAGACAGGAATAAGAAACTAGATCTAAACACAAACTCTGATCGTTTATGAAACAGTTTCTATTCAGCTTGCAAGCGTGAATCTTTTAGACACGTAATGTCTTCAAACTCAGCATAGCAAGCCAGATAGCTATATGGGTCTGATATCAGATCAGCATCACCACATAGTAGAAGCCTCTGCAATATATATCATTGCTAGAAATACCTCAAAGGTACATTTATGAAAAACAAAAAACAAGTTAAAAACTTACTAACACTTGTATTTATGTCAACAGATGGTGTTCTACCAAAAACACCATCAATCATATGTTTACATAAACGTCAGAGCAAGCATTCACTATCTCTAACTTTAATTTCACTTTCAGATCATGATTTCAAGCTATTTGCTATCATCAGTGAATAATACAAGCATTAGCAAGTTTTTAACTTGTTTTTTGTTTTTCATAAATGTACCTTTGAGGTCTTTCTAGCAATGATATATATTACAGATGCTTCTACTATGTGGTGATGCTGAACTGATATCAGACCCATATAGCTATCTGGCTTGCTATGCTGAGTTTGAAGACATTACATGTCTAAAAGATTCACACTTGCAAACTGAATAGAAACTGTTTCATAAGTGCTCAGAGTTTGTGTTTAGATCTAGTTTCTTATTCCCGTCTTTCACTGATGATAGCAAATAGCTTGAAATCATGATCTGAAAGTGGAATTAAAGTTAGAGATAGTGAATGCTTGCTCTGATGTTTATGTAAACATACACTTGACAGTGTTTTTGGTAGAACGCCATCTGTTGACATATATATATATATATAATTATAAATCGATGTCTGTATTTCTTCAAAATAATATATGCAAATTTATAAATAAATATTTAAAAATACAGTATTTAAAAGCTTATAAAAATATATGTATAACTGTCACTTAGGAGCACTTTCAACTAACTTGTAGCTTTTTTAAGTATCACATTTAATTTGTCATCTTTACCATAATTATATGATGTTAACTTTCCCATAATTCTGTGATCTTAATGTTTGCTGTGTGTCTATTAACCAAATGTTGCTTGTATTTACATATCAACATCGCCTCTTTAATTTTCCTTTTATTATTATTTCTTTCAGTTTCCAATATTTTTATGTTGTTATAATTAAAATCGAAACCATATATACATGATTTATTATGGTCATAAAAGACAGAAGCTAATAAATTATCATTATTTTTTAAAATTTTGTTTTGTATTTTGAACCCTTTTAAATAACAATAAGTGTCCCTTTGTTCTTTTTTCCAATGTGCACCTCAATTCACCTATATATCCATGGCCACATTCACATGTCCATTTGTAAATGATACAATTTTTATTTGCAAATAAAGTTTTATCCTTTGCATTGTTTATTAATTTATTTAATGTAGGTTTATTAATTTATTTAATATAGGGATTGATTAACTCTCCCTCACTTTATTGAGTTATTTGTCATGAAAGGATTATATTTTTCAGACTAAGTAATTAGGTATTATGATGATTATATTATGTAAAGTAAACTAGTGTATTTGCCTTGTTTTTTTTGATGATGAGATAGGATCCACACCAGCGTTTAAGTCTCAGAATTTGGTTATAGAATTTTGGTTACTGAGTATGAATTGTTATATAAACATGCAAAAAGTAAAAATAATGGTGATTTAATTTCTCCTTCAGTTTTCTTTGATCATGAAAAAAACACGTAAACATAAATTTAAATTTGATTTTGAAAATGTGAAATTTTTTCATGAGGAGAGAAACCATAATAAAAGAAAAATTAAAGCGGGAATTTTTATAAATAGGATTAAAATGCATTTAATAAATAGGCAATCTTCTAACATTAAAATACGAGATTCCTGGAATTTGAATTGATAACGTTTGCTTCCGCTTTTTTTTATTTTTGAATTTTAATGGCAGTTGAGGCTGCTTCAATATATATATATATATATATATATATATATATATAATGAGGCTGCTTCAATATATATATATATATATATATATATATATATATAATTTAATGATTTTATGGTTGTATGATGTAGATAAATTATTACTTTTTGGACTAAATCTTGTATTATATTTCACTAGGTACCGTTTTATTGACGAAATAGCATCCACCATTGTCAAGTTAAACTCTTGAAAGAAAATTTGTTGATCTCAGTTTATCTCGAACTGTAACATGACTGAGGGTGAGATGAAGCATGGGAGTCAGTTTGAAATAGTTTAGTATTCACAATATGAGGTTCATCTAAATGCATGTTTCTCCTTGTTTCAACACCCATTAATTTTAAGTCAATATTAGAAGTCAGAGGTAAAATGAGAGGTTTCCATAAGGCTGGAATTCATTGTGCTTTATCAGCTTTATGTAAACCAATAGGTATTTTTCCTATTTCAATGACTCTATCATGGTTCTCACATCATATCTATCCAAATTAGTAAGCATTTTTGCATATGTCATGTTTGTGACAATTTCTAAAACATAGGAAGTAAAAAGTGATGTGCTAATTTTTTGATTAAAAACAATTCTATGTTCCTTAATTCTGACATTTATTCATCAATTATAATGAGCCACATAGCTTCTTGAGAACTGCAAACATGGAATTTCATAAACTCCTTGATGTTCCGAAAATATTCTGTCTTTAGGTTTATATAAAAAATCACCAATTTTTTTGCCAGTAGAAAAAGTAGTCTTTATATTAAAACAAGACAGTCTTCTGATTTTATCAGTAACCCCTTTAATAAACAAAGCAAAGCAAAACTCCATATAGTATTGCCACCTGTGCTAAACAGAGTAATCAATGTGATACTTGCTGGTTTAACCCCTTTAATGTAAGGTAAAATTACTCTATTAAAAGAGGAATTATCAATTCTATCCTCTTTCTTTTTTTTAGTATTAATGTTATGTAAAGCTTTACGTATGATGTTTTTATTATAATCATTAGAAAGTACAATGTTTTTTGTAAGTTGTATTTCTTGAGAAAGATATTCTTTATCAGATAAATTATAAGCTCTACTCAAAAGATTTTTTGCTACAAAAATAATTGAGCAGAGTGATGATGAGAATTAAAATTACGATATCTATTTGTATGGATGGATGATCTGTAAACTGATATTGATAATGTTTCATCATACGTTCTTGAAATTAAAACATCTAGAAATAAAGTGAACTGTTATTTTCCACTTCCCATAGTACATTTAATATTTGAATGCCAATTATTTATAAAACAAAAGAATTTAAGACATCAATGCCATGAGGCAATTTGACCAATGATCCACTTATCTAAGCCAAGTAGAACGTTTTTTAGTAGCTGCACATAACACTTGACTTTCAAAATATTCCATGAAAAGATTAGCAAATACAGGTGACAGTGAAGATCCCATAGAAAGTCATTTAATTTGTTTAAATATTTGAGAATTATAAACAAAAAAAAAGGATTTTGAAGATAGTGCTTTACTAATTGTATAATAAAGACAAATAAATCATTGTATTGTGCTATTATACTTAACGCTTCTTCAACAGGAATATTAGTAAACATAAAATAAACATAAAAACTTACCAATAATTCGGTTCTAGTTAGTTTCATGTTTTTAATTATAGAAATAATATGACTTGAATTATTAATTCTTGATGGAATCTTGTTTGTCAATGGCTGTAAGCATTGGGCTACGTATCAAGTCAAAGCTTATATTGGAGAACCTACAACACACACAATAGTTCGCAATGGTATATAAGGTTTATAAAATTTAGGCAAACCATAAATTTTAGGATATAATGAAGAACCTTTTCTTGGAGATATTTTAATTTTCATATCTTCATCTATACTAAAAAGTTTGATTAGACGTTTTGCATTTTTCTCTAAATATGTCAGAGGATCTCTAATAATCTTTTTATAAGTTACATCATTTAATAAATCTACATTTTAGTATTATAATGTAAACAATTAAGTACAACAGTCGAATTACCTTTATCTGCTGGAATAACAACAGTAGAATAATAAAAATAAATAAAAAAAGATGATTCTATGTTTGTTATTCCAGTAGAAAAAGGTAATTCGACCTTTGTACTTAAATGTAATTTGTCTGTCCTACTTAATCATTTAGATTATAATTATAAAATTGTAGATTTATTAATTGATGAACTTGTAAAAAGATTATTAGAGATTCTCTGACATATTTAGATAAAAAGACAAAATGTCTAATCAAACGTTTTAGTATAGATGAAGATATGAAAAGTAAATTTCCCCAATAAAATGTTTTTTATTATATACTATATTTTATGGTTTGTCAAAGTTCATAAACCTGAGATACCATCGGACCTATTGTATGTGCTGTAGGTTATAACACACATGCTTTGGCCTGATATTTAACCCAATTCTTACAACCATTCACAGACAAAAATCCACCAAGAATTAAAAATTCCAGTCATTTTACTTCTATAATTAAAAACTTAAAACTAACTGAAAATGATATATTGGTTAGTTTTCATGTTTCTTTTATGTTTACCAATACTCCTGTTGAAGAAGCATTAAGTATAATAGCATAATACATTGATTTACCTGATTTTATTATTCCACTAGCAATACATTGCCTTGAAAATACATATATACTGCTTATAATTCTCAAAAGTTTAAACAAATTAAAGGACTTTCTATGTGATCTCCACTGTCACCTGTAATTGCTGACCTTTTCATGGATAATTTTGAAAGTAAGGTGTTATGTGCAGCTACTAAAATACCTTCTATGTGGTTCATATACTCGTCATGTGTCCTCATAGTATTGATGCCTTAAATTCTTTTCTAGTTTTTAAAAAATAATTGGCATACACATATTAAATTTACTATGGAAGTGAAAAATAACAGTTTTCTTCCTTTTCTAGATGTTTTAATTGCAAGAATTGGTGTTGAAACGTTATCAATATCAGTTTACAGAAAATCCATCCATATTAACCGATATCTTAATTGTAATTCTCATCATCGTCCTGCACAAAATTTTTGTAGCAAAAAATCTTTTGAATAGAGCTTATAATCTATCTGATAAAGACAATCTTACTCAAGTAATAGAACTTATAAAAAAATTACTTTCTAATGATTATACGAAAAATATCGTATGTAAAGTTTTACTATCATTAATGCGAAAAAGAAAAAAAAAGGATATAATTGACAATTTCTTCTTTAATAGGGTAATTTTACCTTACATTAAAGGGGTTACTGGTAAAATCTGTAGAAGATTATCTTGTTTTAATATAAAGGCTACTTTTCTACTGGTATAAAAATGATGATTTTTTATATAAACCTAAAGACAGAATATTTTTGGAACACCAAGGAGTTTATTAAATTTCATGTTTGCAGAGCTCAAGAAGCTATGTAGGTCAGTATAATAAATGAATAAATGTCAGAACTAAGAAACATACAAATGTTTTTAATCAAAAAATTAGCATATCATTTTGTACTTCTCATTTTTTAGAAATTGATCACAAACCTAACTTTGACAATGTGAAAATGCTTACTAATTTGGAGAGAATGATTTAAAAACCATGATAGAGTCGATTAAAATATTAAAGAAATATACTGGTTTAAACAGAGCTGATGAAGCACAACGTATTCCAGCCATATGGAAACATTTCATTTTATCTATGTCCTCTAATATTGACTTTAAATTAATGGGTTGTCGAAACAAAGAGAAATATGCATTTTGATGAACCACATATTCTGAATACTAAACTACTTCAAACTTATTCTCATGCTTCATGTTGCACTCTGTCATTTTACAGATTGAGATCGAACAAATTTTCTTTCAAGAGTTTACCTTGACAATGGCAGATGGTATTTCATCGAAATATCAGTATTTAATAGAAAATAATACATTGGTTAGCCCAAAAAGTAATAATCTATCTATCTATCTATCTATCTATCTATCTATCTATCTATCTATCTATCTATCTATCTATCTATCTATCTATCTATCTATCTATCTATCTATCTATCTATCTATCTATCTATCTATCTATCTATCTATCCATCCATCCATCTATCCATCCATCCATCCATCCATCCATCTATCTATCTATCTATCTATCTATCTATCTATCTATCTATCTATCTATCTATCTATCTATCTATCTATCTATCTATCTATCTATCTATCTATCTATCTATTTATCTATCTATCTATCTATCTATCTATCTATCTATCTATCTATCTATTTATCTATCTATCTATCTATCTATCTATCTATAGGTCTAGCTATCATTCTGTCTAACTATCTATATGTCTGTCTATCTATCTATCTATCTATCTATCTATCTATCTATCTATCTATCTATCTATCTATCTATCTATCTATCTATCTATCTATCTATCTATCCATCCATCCATCCATCTTTCTATCTATCTATCTATCTATCTATCTATCTATCTATCTATCTATCTATCTATCTATTTATCTATCTATCTATCTATCTATCTAACTATCTATCTATAGGTCTAGCTATCATTCTGTCTAACTATCTATATGTCTGTCTGTCTATCTAACTATCTATCTATCTATCTATCTGTCTGTTTGTTTATATATATATATATATATTGTCTGTTTGTTTATATATATATATATATATTAAATAAGCATTTATTTTTATATGACACTATGTGTACAATTGTATTACATTCAAAGATCATCCTTTCACGCTAATTGTGCATGCGTCTTTTGAGAGCGTTAAATAATAAATGAATACTTCCCTCTACAATAAAAGATATAGTATTTATGCAGGAATAAAAGGAATCCTCTTATTCCTACGACTCAAATTCTTTGATATTTGAATGGAATATATATATATATTGTTGTTTTTCTGAAAGTTTGTGATGATGGTGTTCTAGCTGTATTTTTATATTGGACTATTTCCATCATCTAATATGTGTGTTGAATGTCTTTAGAAAAGTTTAATTTTTAGTTAAATATTCCAAATGCATTCAACTGTTAGTAATATCACAGCAAACAGGTTAGTATATGCACCAACTGTTAGTAATATCACAGCAAACAAATGTTAATAATATCACAGCAAACAGGTTAGTATATGTACTAACTGTTAGTAATATCACAGCAAACAGGATAGTATACGCACAACGTTTCGAGAGGTATTTTTCTCCCCTCTTCTTCAGATGTTGCTGGCCTGACCAGTGACAGTACTAGCATGGGATTCGAACCTGGGTCCTTAGATTCTTGTTTATTAAAATTTAAGGTAACGCTCTAACCAACTGAGCCATCCTGCCAAGGGCAACAGTATGTAGTAATTTCATATACTTATCTATGAGGTTCTTCCTGATTTCTCCACTTTTTCCTCAGAGGAAAGTTGATTAGTGATATCCATACATTATGTATAGTCACACTAGGTTGGCTTATGGGATTTTTTGCCATTGTCATGTGAGCAGCTTCTTTAAATTTTCTTCTTTGTACCTTTTCTTCTTTATCCAATATTTTTGTATTTTCCCAATTGAACGTATGTTCATTGGTCCATACATGGTCTGCTACCTTAGACACATCTGTTTTCTCTCTTCTAATCATCAGTTTATGTTCTTGCAAGCGTGTATATATATATATATATATATATATATATATATATATATATATATATATATATATATATATATATATATATATATATATATATATATATATATAAAAGTAACCCATTGCTTTTGACACTTGGTTTTATTTAGCATTATTTCTGCATGAAATTAATGTTCTTCTTTAGAAAAATAAAAAAAAAATAAAAAAATCAATGTAATAATATTTGGTTAGTAAGGTGTGCTATTCATTTACCTAGACATGGTTTGTGCGAATAAATGATTTAATCCCTAATGCAATATTATGTTTTCAAAATGACATTAATAGTTTAAGTAAGATATTGTAATAAGAGCAAGTTAATATAAATTAAAACAAATACAATAAGCTCTAATCAGTTTTTAAATGGGTATAGAAGAAAAGAAAAACATAAATATCAATTATCATTTAAGATCATATTGTTCTAAGGAAAAGTAAATTCTGGTAAATTCATTTGTAGAAAATAATTCATGTGTAATTAAATTCACAGATGGTTATTGTTGGTTTGAATGTATTTATTATTTTCATTATTAAACTAACTTGTAATACATTTTAAATAATACTGAAAACTATATGATTGTAATACGTTTTTTTTTTTTTCATTTTGTTTATGTTATAATCAGATGATTTTTTTTCTTGTTAGAGGTCGCTAGAATTAAGAGCAACCAATTCATACTCATGTCATTTTTTGATATAGTCTGCTTCTGTCTTTTAAAAAGTTTAACAGTGCAACATTTTGTGAGATTATTATTATTTATTTTGAAAACAATAAATTGGCAAGATATTGGAAATTTCAAGTAAAATGAATGAGTAACAGTTTTGTTAGGCATTCTGCATCTTTGTTATTTCTGCAATTTAAAACGTTGTGCATTTAAAGTTTATTGCTTCTTGAAAGTTAGATTTGTTAAACAAGCTAAAAATGAAAGAATTAACTAAAAGGATCAGGCAAAGTCTTATTTTATCTACATCAAGGAAAACAAATATTTTCCAAGTTGGAAATAATTATTTAATAACTTGTTCTTTAATAGTACTTTTCTGGTACAACAAAAAATAATTAGAAAGAATATAAAAAATAAAAAAACTAAGAACTAGAAATGTTTTTTAGCGCTTTTTAAAAATAAATCGTCTGTGTTATCAATAATGGAGAAATTGTATACAGAGGAATATATTTAATTCACTACTAACTGTCTAGGAAACTTAATCATAAAAATAATAATAAACAATATACCTGCTTTTTTTTAAAAGAAAAAAAAAACTTTCTTGAAATAATAATGGAATACGTGCATTCTTTAAGGAAAAAATTACTATTGTAAAATAAAATTCTAAGATTATTAACGAGAACTGAATATATTTAGTGACTTAAGATTGAAATTACATTATATATTATACTGTAGCCAAGAACGAAATTCTTATAACTTTATCCATTCTATAATTTAACTTCTGTTATTATCATACTAATCTATCCGAAAATGTGCATATTTTCTTCGATATTCTAGCTAGCTAAGTATACGTATCATCTTTAAATAATGTGTATGTTTATCATCATAGTTATTCATATTTGTTTTCGTTGGGTTCCAAACCTTATGTTTATAATCTAATTGAGAATTAATATTCGGTTCTACTATATATATATATATATATATATAACCGAATATTAATTCTAATAATGAATATATATATATATATATATATATATATATATTCATTATTATAATTGTTAAAGTAAAGAAAACTTATCATTAGAGAAACAAAATGCATTTATTACTTTCAGTGCTTTGTAAAATGTGACCGCATGAAAACTCTTCACCTGGACAAACATCTCAACAGAAAAATAGTTCTGGTAATGAGATAATGGGCATTTGTATATTTAATATTTTTTTAAAAGAAAAACTAATTGGTAAGATTTTTATTTTATGTTATAATATCAATGTATGTTAGGATGTATTTCTGTCATACAATATTTTAATGATCTTGTAATAATAAGTGTATGTATTACTATCATTACTTTGGGTTAAGTTTGCATTTACTATGAAGTAATACCTATGAAATATATCTCATTTGTTGCATGCAACTGGATATATGAACTTTGCATGTGAGGATTTAAAAAAAAATGTTTTATATTTATTTTAATTGGTAAAACCATATTTAAATTTATGAGAAGTAACTACAAAAAGAAAAGAAAATATAACAATATATTTCTTGTTTAAAGTGTCGACAGAATTTATAATAATTAAGTAATTTAGTAACAGTTATTCTTTAATAGCACATCCACTTTATTTAGTTTAAGCTGGTATGATACCCATTGCTTTTGAATATTCCTTCATTAAAATTAAAATTATTATACTTTTCTGCTGACATGTTCATTGGTTTCAGATATTGATTGGAGTATACATTTTATACCGTTAAAAATATTATTCCAATTATAATTACAATATTGTTTTTAATTAATGGATATTATATATATATATTATAATAGTAACTTACAGTTATT